>MIQA02023173.1:0-104229 GCA_001887855.2 Sclerospora graminicola | reverse complement strand
CTCACTTGACCGCTGGCGTTAGCACTTCCTTGGCAGCTCCACGTCCGACCCTGGTGCTTCCTTCGTCCTCTAAGAAACTCAACCTCCTTCAGGACCCTTTGCCCATACCTTCCGACCAATCCGCCCTTCGGGTGTCCATCATCCGAGGTCATCCCGTTCGCCTGGTCCGCTAGCCCAACTACCCACGTCTCGGCCACACCCATCTGACCCGATTCCAGGCCTGGCGCCGTCCTGCCGCTGGTAGATACGCTCGGCGACGGCCATCCGGCATCTATGCCCTTGGTCCACATTTTCCGCCAATCAGAAGGCGCCCTCTGGAAAGTACTTCACACCTTCTCATCAATTAATTTATAAGTCACTTTACCACATATTTGACCCAGTACAAATGAATATTGAGCGTGCAGAAGCTGCATGGTGAAATCGTGACACATACGTTTTTTAAACCAACAATGTTAGATAGCGGAGAGCTTATCTACTCGTTCCACAAAACACGATGTCCATTTTTAAAATGCCGGTGGAGAAGTGTCTCTGTTCAAGGGCAAAACTTTGTGCTCGATCAGCGGTGCGTTAGCGATTTTACTGAGTCGGAGAAGGTGACGGGCGATGTGTTGGGTCAGTGTTTTTTGTGTGGTGAGCCTTGCAATCACCATACCAACTGCAGCAATTTAATGTCACTGCCTGGTCGTGCGGTGCTCGAAGTGCGCATTAAATATGATTGGAGCTAGCAGCAACGCTTGTGAACAAGGGTTTGTTAAGATGGAAGCTATGTCTTTGGAGGAGAAGCGCGTATAGAGAAAGAAAACGCCATGAAGTGGAAACCGTCAAACCCGAAATCGATCAAATTCATCAAGTATAGGCCTGTTTCCCCTGAAAAGCTGGTAGAAAACAGAGACTAAGAGACAAAGGGGACTAGAATAAATTGTTGTTAAGTCAACACGCCGACAAAATTGGTGTGCCGTTTTTTTTACCCTGGTTCTATACCCTAGTGAGAGTTTAGTATGTCCGAGTTGAATGTACGCTCCAACGTCGTTTATAAGGCGGTTCATTCGAATTAGTAATTCGCAATTTGTTTGCAGATTCAACAGAGCGCTTTTGTTGGATTCTTTCAGCACCTCGCATCTCGTATTACTGGCGAACTTTAGCTGTCATTTCAGGATCGTGGTGCAGAATATCGTATCAAAACGCTTTTGGCCAAGTTGCTATCTGACTCTATAATTGTGCCCAAGATGCTCCCAGAAAATTTATTGAATTGGCCGTACCTATGGATCTCGTTTAGTAGTACCTGGCGTGCAGCGCTTTACTATATGTATTTCGTACGGGTTTTTGCCAATGCAAAGACTCGGTTTTCCATTACGAAAAGATAAGGTCTTCCAGCGTCACACCAGCGGCGATTCTTCTTGTAAAAATAAGGCCTGTATGTTGTCGTTTAGTCAATAAACGGGACAACTAGCAGAACATGAGATGCAAATCTTGCTACATATTTTCCGGTTCAAAGATTGTTCCTCCTGTTGCAAAGCCAGCAGTTTATAGTGGTGCGGTAGACCTACGTTTGGAGACAGGTCTTTAGTTGCTTTTTTTGACCGTATGAACCAACGAGGATTGAATGAAACGTTTTCAGGTGGCGTTGGATCGTTCCTGCAACAAATGATGGTGGTCAGCTATTTGCAGCATCATGGACGCAAATTGGACAATGATCATGACAATCCGAAGTAACAACTTGAGACAATAAATAGTTAATTTCTTCGCGTCGTACGGACGTGATTTTAATTACACAGAGCTCGGGATCTACGTTTGCAGTTGTGGTTGTTAAACGTAGCATTTATTACACATTAGCACAAAAGATACTACTTTTCCTTACTGGTTTTGTTCTTGGTTGCGTCACAATGATAGGAAGAGCCGACATCGAAGAATCAAAAAGCAACGTCGCAGGCAACTCAAGAACTGCTCTGTGCTGACTCATATTTGACGATATCGGTACATCAAACTGCGACGCTCTCCAGATGTGGTCAGCGCACGTTGTTGTGTTGATTGGTAACTTAGTGATATATTGCACTAGAAATATTGTTACTATCAAATAACGAGCGCAATTGGACTCTCGCAATCACTGCTATAGGAACAAGCTCAAGCTCCGAGAATGCCGGTCACATCAATGAAATCTGTAATAAAACAAGATGTGTATTGACTTTGTTCGATTTGGCTCTTTGCAAAAATCTAAATACCATCCCGTCGCTTTCAAAGAGCTGCAATGCATCCCTTGACCTCCATCACCCCCACTTCGGTCTGGTCCAAAACATCCCCCGACTCAAGCGCAACAATCTGACGCCTCAGATTGGAAATGTTTCGTTGAATCGACAGCATTAGCTCTATCTTTGTCGTTTTCCCTTCATTTCAATTATTCGCACGTTGCGATATGAATTTCTTGTTCGCGGTTGCACTTGTGTTATTTCGAGCTCGCTCTCCATTTTTATTTCGAGCTCGCATTCCATGACATCCAGTTGTCGCCGCGCAGTGCTCGAGTTTTCCCGTGCCGCGGTAAGCTCACGAATTGCGCCCATGATTAACGCCTTTTAGTTAAAAATTAGGTGATTTAGCTATGGACATCTATTTATCTAAATTTAAAATTTAAGTCTGACCGTTTTTCTCGGGTGTGCTGATCGGCGTGTTTTTTTTTTCATGAGTTTTCCACCGAGCATGTCAAGAGCAATATTCTCCGGAATCAACTGAGTCACGCAATTCGATAACTGGAGGTGCGAGAAAGATGGAGGTAATCGCTTATGAAAGTCCGTGGAAGGGCGATGGTAGACGGACTGCTTGAAGTTACCATACACCGCTCGGTAGTCAGCACATACACGCTCCATATCTGCCATAATTTTTTGCGTCATGTTGGTTGAAAGCCGCGGGGTCGATACTAGAGAAAGAGTCATTGTAGTTGAGGATCTTGTGATAGCCATCTGCAACTTTGTCATTGTAAGCGACAACGATATCGGTAAAAATCTGGTGGGTTTAGACCAGTTGCACGCGTGTCCAGTTGATGGAGATTTGCGGGGGCACCGATCTCCGGAAACGCTGGTAGAAACTCTCCGAGAACTTGACATTTAAAAGCCGGAAGTTGCCGTCCACTGTATGCTTCTTCACATCAGTAGCATTGTTTGGCCCGCTGACAGTGTTGGTTGCAATCAGGTGCTGCTTGGTCTCCATTGCAACTCGCAACGCCTTTAGATATTCGCCATTGTTTTCACGAATCGAAGTTTCGAAGACGCCTAATCATTGCACGCGCGTACCATATCATTTTCGCCTCGATGCGAATTGCCTTGGCTGTGATAGTAATGGCGTCTGTGACTTTATCGGTGATCGTCGTTTGCAATGCGTAAGTTTGATATTTTCTCCCTGTTGTGGTGCACTTCGGCCATCCCAGTCCCAACATCCCAAAAAACCGGACCGTGGGATCGGATGCCGTCCCGACGTGACCTAACTCGCGCTATCTAAACCAATCGTTGTCGACCATTTGGTCCCGGGATAAACCCAGTAATTTTAACTGTCGACATCCAAAAGTTGTGTACTCGGAAAAATAATACATTGGACTTCGTACTTGCCAGATCGCTGTAGTTTTTGAGAAAATCGACGAAAAGTAAAGAACGTGTTCTTACGTTTGCCCCAAAATTTCCTGGATGATTTTTAAATCACGTAGGGAATTGTCCAAATGGTTGATGCTTAAATTTGCGCTAACGTAATTTGCCAGTTTAGTGCACGATTTTGGATCAAGTCGAAATATGTTTATATCTAAAAAATAAATTGTGATTGGCTAAAATGAGCGCTACAATTGTGTGCGCAAATCCCTGTAAATCAAGAGTCTAATAGTCAATAGTGTAACGTAAGTGTTTCAAAAACTGTGATGGTACAAAATGTCGAATTTATTGAAGCCAAAATAACATTGACGAATTTAGTGCACGATCATTTTTTACTTTCTTGTCCGCGTTTAACATCATTTCCTTTGTTATAAGCAATCTACAATGTCAAAAAATAGTGACGTGATGCCTTTTATCTTGGACTTGGAGTTCTGGAGGCAGTATAAGAACGTTGATCCTCACGCCGTCTTGATCTTCAATTTTCTCTTTAGCCAAGTGACTTGACCCGCTTTATCTTTGGTACCACCACTTTTAAACATATTGTATGTTCGCGAGTAGTTACTAATACCCTTGAAGTCGTTTACTGCGTTTTATGGGTGCCCATTGGGCGCAGAGCAATAGGCATAGCATGTCATGTCAGTCGCCTACTTCTTGGAAACGTGTTAAAGAACAATTTTGCCTGCAAGACCGTCTTAATCATGCTCTTAAACGGCTTGATCAAGACAACATCCAAGGGCTCGAACAGATTCGTTGGATTCGGGTGTAGACGTACATACAAAAAAATAAAGATTAAAATAAGTAATGAGGGGAGTAAATATCTGGGAAATAAAAATCACACCAGGGAACGTACCGATTGTTGAACTCCTTTTCTCTTCATATCGAAACGCAATAACCAGAAACTTGAGTCGTCGATAGATGCTAGAGAAAAGTTTATCCAAACAAACTTCCACAGGGACTTATTTAAATGCAAGTATATTAAAAAGTTTTCTTCCTACGTATGCAATACCTAGCGAGAAGTACAACCGCAAATGGTGAGTTTTGTAACTTACCATTTGCGATGTGTCAGAACCTTTCTGATAATCGAAAAATAGAAAATGGTCCGTTACACACAAAAAGGGTGATGACCTAAATTCGTATTGATCAAAATCGATTTTCTGATACACAATTCGAAAAACAAAATTTTCAACACTTCTTCTCAATGTGAATTTCGTGTCCATCACTTCAATCCACATGCAGTTCAATCTTGTATAAGGAAGGGCTTTAGTCAGTATGTTAGCCACCAACATGTTAGTTGATATATATTTGGCTTGAATCAATCCATTCGTAAAAAAACTGACAAAATAAACTTTAATCGGATGTCCACATGTTTGATTTCGATGTTCCTTCCATTTCACCTAGTATCTTGATTGCAGCTTGGTTGTCCATGTACAATGTCATAGGACACTTCACATCGATACTAATTTCACCAAGCAACTCTCTGTATCCTAGCATTTCCACCACAACTTTTGATGCTGCATAGTACTTCGATTCCATCTTCGACAACGACACTCCGCCTTGTGTTTTGCAGATCCTTCAGCTTATCACGATACCATCTGCAGTGATGACTCATCCCGTCGTTGATTTCCTGTCATTTTAAGCTCCTGCTAAGTTTCCATCGCTAAAAACGCAAATTTTCCATACCAATTTGGCTTGAATTATCAGTTCCATGCGCAACTTTGTTTCCTTTGTCCCTTTTAGGCATCTTGCTATCGTTTTGGCCAGATTCCAGTCCATCAGCTTGGGGCATGCGTTCGCTTCGTTCGTTTTGTACAGCAAAGTTAATGTCCA
Organism: Sclerospora graminicola; assembly: GCA_001887855.2. Lineage (NCBI taxonomy): Eukaryota > Oomycota > Peronosporomycetes > Peronosporales > Peronosporaceae > Sclerospora > Sclerospora graminicola. The sequence continues at coordinate 98,776 of MIQA02023173.1, read as the reverse complement.
GACGCGTACATCTTGACACCCAAAGCAAGCTTCAAATAACGATTGAAAATCTTTGATCGAGAATTTTCCTGAAACTCCTTTTGTACACAGTAAATCATCTTAATTTTGGTTCAAATCCTCGTTTTCTCCCCCAATCGGGATCTTCACTGGATTTGCATCGATTAAGTCGAAATCGCGCAAGATGGTATCAATCATAACTTTTTGAGCGACGACGTATCCAACATTTTGATCGTAGACCAACCCCTTCTGAGGAACTTTGACACCTTTCCGAGATTTTTTATTTCCAGAATTTTCATATCATCGAAAAATTGAGCTACAAACTTGTCGCTGGTACCGGTTACCACTAGGTCGTCCACGTACACGCTTACGACTGTTGATTCGCCTTCCGAAAGTTTAAAGTATAAATACAGATCCGTAGAGCATTGCTCGAAGCTTAGATCCAACAATTTTATGTGTTCCATAGCCGTCCCGCTTGTTTCAATCCATACATAGTTTTGATTAACTTTAGGACCATGTCCGATGTCTTCACAACTCCCTTACTCTTCCCTTCCCATTGCATTCCTTGGGGAATCAACAGGTATATGTCTTGATCTTCTTCTAGAGCTTTCACGTATGTGTTTTGGATGTCTCCATGCCGTGCACATACACCCCACTTGTTTGTCAGGGCTAGAATTAGCTTCACGGTTCCCATCTCGATTGTGGTGGAACCGATTTCCAAATCCATGACGGAAGTCTTGGGTGGAATCCGGATACCCACTGGCCCGGACGACCAACTATCGGAGGGGTACTCCGTTGATCCTGATCGCCATCAGAATCAGATGAATCACCATTATGGTGACTGATCTGATCCTCCCGGTCATCTGGCCGGTCGTCATGCGCGTCAGGATCTATGTTCAACTTCATCTCACCTTGTGTACCCGTTGATCGGGGGTGGTTACACTCACTCAGGTGGACTCGGTGACGAAAACGATGATCTTGATCAGGTCGGAGGGGATGACCTTCTCGAGACGGGGTGTCCTCGGGTGGAAATCTTCACCGGAGAACGGGTTGGGGTCGATACTTAATCAGTATCTAGGCACTGATCGGGAAAGTTCGTCCGATCAGGCCAGCCAATGAGAGAGAGAGATAACAAGAAACCAAGAAAACGCGATCAAACCACGATCTTCCACAGTAATCCACAGACGTTATCTCCACAAAACCTTTTCCAATATTAATGACGTGTTCCAAACACGTGTGCGTTGAGGGTGAGGTTTGATCACCTAAACAAACCCGTCGGGGGTCTTCCGGTAAGCCAAAATGCGTCTAAGCGCGTCTTAACCGGGAATTAAGTTGAGCAAGAGGGGACTAGTTAACCCTGTGCTCCCAATGACCGCAACACGTGGCGGAGCGACTCTTTGCTTAGGGGAAAAATCAAAACCTGTTATTATATATGCAATGTCCTATACCTAGTGTACCATACACCAACTCATGCCTGATTTATACTTCGACCCTGTTCACTTCGTCGCACGGTTGCATAGCACCACCTTACCCATCCTGGCTGCACCTTCAAGCTGATCTGTACCACTTCTGCCCTGATCACGGTCGGACTTCTATAACGATCTTCAACCATCCCGATCTTCGATAAACAACTTGGACCCACTTGAGATCTGCCCCTCTGACACTTGTTCACTTCATATCCGGCCCGACTTACATGAGAACTTCACCTGCCTTTGCGTCTGGACGCCGGTTTGAGGCTGATCAGCCCCGATCATGATCGGCACAGCGGTCAGCCGAGTGATCGGGTAGTGATCACGGCGATCAGCCCTAGATCACTTCGGAAACTCTCTGGGTCACCATCACAACGACTTTGTTCGCCCACTCATCCATATTCCTGACCTTCATCCCCTGTCGGGGTAACCGTATCACACCGATTTCAGCCGATCGGGCCTGATCGGGCCTTCTCACGTCATCCCTGGACAGATCCATCGGCCATCATCACTTGCCTTGACTTGACATTACTCGCACGACTCGCCATTCCACATGCCCCATTCCATTCCATATCTGATCTTCGTATTTTGGGGCATAATCAGTTGGCTCGGCCGATCGGGCCGGAACTTCGTATCATATTCCACTTCAACATCTGCACTGTTCATAATTCGGCCCGATAACTGTCTCTGATGTGCCACGTCACCATTGCTGCGGTATCTTAACTTGTCTCTGCCGATCTTGTCATACATCCACGTGAACTCCACTTAATAAACGTTATCCCGATCGCGATCGTGATCGTCGCTGTTCCGTTAGTGTCTGGGACCGGGCGTAGTTACTGTGCTTGGCTTATTCCTTCATATCATGAGCACCCGTTGTCCACTACCTTTTCGTCGTATGCTCGATCAGCCTGTCCCACCCATCAACTGTCTCATCCTGATGGGTGTTCCATCGTCACCAATCAACGGCCATGTGTGGTCCACCTCATTCTCAACATTTTTCCAGATCGCTTTACCACAGCCGCCCCTGAGTCTAACTGCAGCCGCGCAACGACTGCAGTTCGACTCATTCATTTCCAAATTTCCCTTTTGGCGACTACCCATGGCTGACTCGAGACGATCTTCCCTTCCTTTTCCGGCATCTTCGGCTGCCCCTTCGATCACCGACTCACCTCCCAGTTCAAGTTCAGCTGATCCAGCAACCCCCCTGATCACGACCGCGGCCACGATCACGACCAGCCTCATCAGTCCCACGACGACCCTGACTTCGTATCGTCCGCCTTGGAGTTTTCCCGCTCGGCCTTCTTCGGATCGCCCTGTCAGTTACTTGGAGCAGCTAGCTCGTCTAGTGGAGGGATCTGGTCCACTCACGCTGGGGTCCATGGAAACTAGCCGATTGCGGTTGGGACTCCGAAGCGCAATTCCCGAGTTGGTTTCCCTATATGATACCAATCGGGCGCTTAATGCCGAGTTGTTCGACCGTCGGGTCGTCATCGATACCCTGGAACGTGATTCTGCCGATCTGGCTAGCCAGCTGTCGGCTCTACGATTAGATCGCGACAGACTTGATCAAGATTTGCAAGACATGACAAGCCGCGTCCAGAGTCTGACAATGGAGCGTGATCAGCTGTCTGCTGACCTCGCTGCTCTGCGCATCTCCAAGCCTTCGGATACCGTCGCTTCTCTACAGTCGATGATTCGTTCGCTGTCTGTTACTGTTCGCAATCAAGGTATGTTCGTCCCATTTGTTTCTTCTGCGATCTGTATATGACTTTCCATGTTTGCTTCCAGACGAACGCATCGAGGCGATGAAGAGTTCAATGGTCGAGATGGTGGGTCATTTGCAACAGCTCGATGACCACCGTCTCGACCATGATCAGCTGCTTCGTGACAAGATTCGTACTGCTGAGGACGTGGAGCGTCTGGAAGTCGAGATGCGCTACTCAGATGAGCAGGTCCAGCTCCTGGTGAAGCAGCTTTTTTTCAGACTCACGCCTCGGCCGCGCCAACATACAGAAAAAGTTGTGCGAGAGTCGGAAAGAAGCTGAAGATTGTCGGCGCGAGCTTAATCTTGCTCGGGTTAAACTTGAAACCCTAGAGCTCGATGATCGCCCCTGGATCCAACGTAACGCCTACTTAAGGAAGGTTGCGGTCCAGACCATGGACAGGTGGACCGACCCGAACACCGATTCGAGGTCTCTTCGGACGGCTTTGCAACGATTTCCTGAGCTGATCAGCTCTCTTGCTCCGTCCGGGACACCGTCGCAACCTCCCGAGTCTGCCCCGTCATCGCCCACGTTCTCCGCGCCGACCCATGGTGCTGATCAGCCCGTGATCAGTACTGCAGCGGCTTCTGCGTCTACTCCATCCCATTTACCAGTAGCCTCGAGATCGGTCTCCTCGATCTTGAGTGCTGCGAAGCGTAAACGGGCAAGCTCATCGAAGAAGAAGGTGGCTCCCGCCAAGCGCTCTCGTCTTATTGTTGACTCGGACGACGAGTCGACCGATCTGGACGAAAAGACGTTATCTGCTCTGGCCCGATCACGCAGTGCTGATCGTCGAGTTCCAGTGGCGACCCCTTCGGGCGTAACTTCGCTGACCCGGGCCGTCGCTTTACTTGACTCCGATGGCGAGGACGAAGATGATCTTGAGGAGAGGCAACCGGCTTCGGCTGTTCCCAGCATTCCTCCACCCGCAAATACGACGCTGACCACCCGACCGCCCAACTTCACGGGCGTCTTCATTCCAGCAAGCAAGTCGTCGATCGAGCAGGACGACTATAGCTATGATCCGAATCAACGGTTCATGGATCTATACGTCGTTATGCAGGGCAAACCGTCGCCTGCTCACATGGCGACTCAACGACCCTGGAGTGCCGATCAAGTATGGGATCTGACGCCTCTGGTTCTTTCGGTGAGGCGCAAACTCGTCCCTCGCTTGTGGTCCCGACCGCCAGGATGGATCTTTCCAATTAGGTCGTCGGCGCCCAAGGACACACAATGGCAACCGATTGTGCTGACCAGGGGGGCCATCGAGCTTCTGATCGATTCAGAACCTTGGGATGTCCTCATGACGCCTTTGCCCGGGTTGAAATTTTCCAATCGCCCCTGGTTTGTCGATCTGCAAGGACGTCTGGCCCTGTATTATCAAGAGCATGTTCAAGCGATATGGGAGGCGACCCACCATTTCCCGATCACGACGGCGATGCGTAAGGACGCGTGGCTTGAGCATTATTATCATGCTTGCAAGCGCCGACGCACCAAAGCCGGGGCTGCCTGGGCCGCGATCTGCGATCATGTGGTCAATAGGATTCAACGCGGCGAGTGCGACCTGGACGTTTTCTTGTTTCCTGCCGTGCTGCACCTGCCTGTTCGCCGGGCGGGAGCGCGAGGCATCAAGGCCGACGGCGGGGAGTGGTATCCTGGTTATGGACACCCGGACTCCGATCGGCACGTTGCGTGATGCCTTGATCTTTGCCGATCACCAAGAGCCCTGGCGAAACCAATACCGATCAAGCCCCATGGATCATCCGGCGCTCAAGATTTCTCGTCTGCGCACGAAGTATGGCCCGTGATCGTCGTGATAGCCAGCTTCCGTTTCGTTCTTTTCATAATCATTAATATATCACGACAGCTTCTTGGTTACTTTCACGTTCCATATCCACACTTCATATCCAGGTCCCAATATTGTCTCCATCTTGTATATCGATCGTTCACATGTATGCAAATGTAGTTCTCGTGCATTATATGTATATATATATCCATTGGCTCTGAACCAGCTCAACCACCTTGATCTCCACCTGTTCGACCATTACCTTTGGCTGATCAGTCACAATGTGTCAACCCAGACTATTGAGACTCCTGGTTGCCCTCTTGGTGGGTTTGCATTACTCCAAATCGATTTCGTCTCACCCGATCACATTCAAACTCCCTTAGTAAAGCTCCACAGTTCAGATCCCGTTCATCTACCCACTCGGGATCGTCATAACCTTTCCACTGAACCAAGTAATCACGATGGGTTCGACCAAATCGGGTCCTCTTGCCTGATCGGGTATCCAAAATCTTTTCCACTTCAAATTCATTCTGATCCAACGTTCTTTCCCAACTGTCCTCGGGCAAGAGAGCTTCGTCGAAGTCAAACCTTGGCTGATCATCGGATGACAACCTGGTTTTTGGGCGATCGGGGTATTCCCGGACCAGCTTCAGCTTCGACAAGTGGACGATCGGGAAAATTCCGTAATCGGTACCAGCAGTGATCAACCGGGCGGCATGATCGCCGATCAATTCGGATATACGGAAGGGTCCATGCCACAGGTGTGCTAACTTCCTGGCGTATCCTTCTTTCACGCGATCCAAGTAAAGCCAGACCCTTGATCCCGGTTCGATATTATGGGAATCGGCTTGATCATTATTCCGATCAGCTCTTTCTTGGATCGCCCTCCGCAGTCGTTCGTTCACTTGTTCCCGCGCATGTTGGTAATGGCGCTGGAGTCCCATACGCCATCGACGAGCTTCGCGATCTCGACCTCGGGTACATCCAACAGGAATCACCGACTCGATGGTAGATCGGGGGTCCCAACCATACGCCAAGTAGAACGGAGTATCTCCCCTGATCCGATCGAAAGAGGAGTTCAACGCAAACACCAGCCTCTCTGCATACTCATCCCAGTCTTGTTGAGCGGAATCCGCGACATACATCTTGATAGCTCTGGTTAGCGTCTGTACCATGCGTTCGGCCTTACCGTTCGCTTGCGGACGGTAGGCCATGGTCGCGCTCTGTTTCTGACCAAGCATCTGATTGAATGATCGGAAAACTTCGGCCATGAAACCTGGTTCCCGATCATGCCTGATCACCTCACTAGCTCCAAAACGCCTAAAGACACATTCTTCATAACTGCAAGCGACTTGTTGGGCTGTTCGGGTAGATCCCGCTTTCGCGATCACCAATCCCGTGAACAGATCAGTCCAGATCAGCAACTCTGTGTTGCCCTTGAACGATTTTGGCAGGGACGGTATGTGATCCATCGCTATCACTTGGAAAGGGTAGGTCGCCTGGATATTTCCAGGTGATCTACCCCGGATGTTTGGCATACCTTTCCCGGTTTCGCAATCCGTACATGTCCCGACAAACTTTTGGAGACTTCGATATAAGCCTCTCCAGTGAAAATGTTTGCGAACCCTGTGGTACGTCCGACCTACGCCCTGGTGACCACCCTCTAAACTGACGTGATAATGATGTAAGATATCAGCTTGTAAAGTCTCCGGGATCACGAGCCTAGCTGATCGGTCCAGATCTGCATCGGCCTGATCAGCTTGAACATAGTAAAACAATAAATCGTTTTCGTCGATCTCATAGTTGGACGCGATCTTAGCACAATCTTTTGCTTCACCCTGGCTCAACTTCTCCAGATCTCCATTCAGAAACGCCTTCAAATCAACGATCCATTTTTCTTCGTCTTGTGCCTTGAGAATTCTTTCGATCCGCATCTCCTGTACTATTTCTTCTGTTAGGCTTTCTCGAGAGAGTGACCTGTTAGGTGGTGATCTGGCTCGTGATCTCGTCATGATCGAGATCTGGGCTGCTTCTTTTTTATCTTCCGCATGAATCAGCTCGGGCAGCCTATCGATCTCCACCAATTCCTCCAGCAATGCTTTATCAGTAGCTATCAATCCGGTCTGATCCCGCATGGCCATAGTGGCTAGATGATCTGCACTCCGATTCCAATCACGTTTCACATGTAAAAGATCATGACTTGACCATCCACGTAGAGCTTTCATAACACGATCATTCAGCAACTTCAAACGCGGTGCTTTGCAATCGATTTCTCCAGTGATCTGCCGAATTACCAGATTTGAGTCTCCGCATATGATTACTCTTCCGATCTTCTGCTCTCGCAAGAGATCCAAACCTAGCAGCAGACCACGATATTCGACTTCATTTACCGTGATTCCCGGGGTATAGTCTGAACCAGCAGATATAACAGTCCATTCTGGCAATTTCCACAACAACGCGCTATACGCCCCCACGCCTTTCTTCACACTCGCTGATCCGTCGAAACTTACAACGATCAGATCTTCCTCCGAGTCGACGATCGGTGGGGGTATGGTGATCGATTCTCGTGGTTGCTTCCGAGGAGCGACCTCGATCAGGGCTTCATCGACTTCTGATCGGGGTGTGATGCTGGCTGCTAGTGTTCCAAGAATTTCTTCTTCGCCCTTGGTGCATTTGATGATCTCCAAGGTCCACTGAGATAACAGCGCTGCCCATCGCCCCAGTCTCCCGTCTAGCCCATTCGCTGACAGTAACCACGCCAGACTAGATCGCCTGGATAATACCTTAATTGATCTAGTCACCAGCATAGAGTAGCAAATATCCAATACACGTAATAATGCTAGCACTTCTTTATCCACAATACCGTAGTTGACTTCGTTCGGTTTTAATGTTCGGCTTGTGAACGTCACCGGGTAATAAATTCCGTCGTGATCTTGGACCAGTGCGGCTGATATTGCCCATTTACTGGCGTATAGGATCACCACGGGAATCTTCTCCGGATCGAAATGTTTCAGTATCGGCGTCGAGATCATCTTCGCCTTCAACATACTGAAAGCTACCATAGCTCGCTTCATATGGTCCTCTGACCCTGGCACAGTTCGATCGATCAGTGATCCAGTCTTGAGATTCGATTCAGTAACTTCGGTTTCGCGATCAGTCTCACTTAGTGATCTTCCCACTCGATCACGTTCTCGTAGCCCATGATAATCCACTTCCTTCAATTCATATAGTATAGCGGCATAAATTGAGAAGTCTTCGATAAACCGGCTATAGTAATTCAGAGATCCGAGAAAGGACTGCATAGCCTTCAGTGATCGGGGAAAAGGTAGGTTGTTGAGAGCATCCAGATCTTTCGGGTTAGCTTCCAAACCTTGGATCGACACGTTATGGCCGAGGTAGGCGACCTTGGGTTGACCCCAGAAACTCTTGACCACACTGATCGATAAATTCCAGCGCTCGCAGGTGTTCAGGAGTCGTTCGACCTTATCGCATAGCATGTCCCAGGATGTTGCTGTGACCAAGATGTCATCTATGTATGATCGCCTTCCCAACACTGATCGGCCCTGATCTTGGTCTGGTTCGCCTTCCGTAAACACATCATGTAGATCGGTGGCTTCTCGATCGGCACTGATCTGGAAATATCCATAGAGAGCATTGTCAATCAGTCTCTGATAGATCTGTGGGGCGTTCTTTAATCCAAACGGCATCCGATTCCATTCGAAACGTCCGAAAGGTGTAACGAAAGCCGAGATCTCTCGAGCGCGATCAGTCATCGAAACCACTTAGAAACCACTAGCCATATCCAGCGAACAAAACCATAAAACTTTATCCAGATCTTCTTATAAATCATTGATCAGGGGCATCGGATAGACCATCAACTTCGTGAGGTGATCACCATTCTATAGTCGATACATAATCGAATATCGACCCCGTTCTTTTTTATCACAATCACAATCGGTGATGCCCACTGCGATGTTGAAGGTCGGATGATTTTTGTACTCAACAAGCCCTTGATCAAATCGGATAACTTTTCCCGGTATTGAGGTGCAACTTTGCGACAACGTTGAGTGATCGGTCTCGCATTTTCCACGTCTATATCACAGACAGCTCCGTAAGCGGCTGGGGGTAGGGCGTTACCTTTCCCCATCAGTAGGTGGCGCCTTTTCCAGATGATCTTCTTTAGCTGATCGATCTGCTCGGGAGTGTTCACTTCGGGGTCACCGACCTGTAGATCTTTCATGGTGACTTCTGGCATATTGGGCGATACTTCCGGCAAAACGGCCATCTGCTTCTCGATACTTTCAATGTACTGATCACCACCTTCATGTATACACACTTTGTTCATCTACTTGATCTACCTTTTCCTGATCAGCATCATCTTGAGTCGCCCCTTGTAAGTCATCCAACTGGTGATCTACTTCGGGTTCACCTTTCTCCGTAACGACTTCGGCAGATTCTTCCTCCTTTTCTTCTCAAGATCGTTCCTGAACTCCTCACCATCATTTTCGCTCTCTGGACCCGCTGTCTTCGGTGAGCCGGGTCTAATAATATTCAATATTTGTGGACCTTTTTTGACCCGGATTTCCCCTATCGCTTCGATCGGCGGTCTCCTGATCAGCAGCTTGGTCGGCGTAGAATATTCCGGCTTCTCGACCATAGGTGAGGTATCTTCATCCGCTAAGTCTTCGTCACTAATCAGGTCTGTGGTGGCTTGATAAGCCAGATTCTGCCATTCAATATATCTTCGTGATCCCGCTGAGACATACGTAATCTGTCGAGGTACTTTCCCTTCGGGTAGCCACATCCCTAAGATCATGTCTTCGTGAACGATCAGCGGCTGATCGGATATATTCGTAACTCTGATGTAACTTGATCTGCCGATACCCTTAACGAACGTTGGTACCCATCGTTCACCACGGGTTAGCCACAATTTCTGTTGCCGATCGCTCGGCCGGATCATCACGTCGACTGATCGGGCCACCTCGATGTTTTCGTACTGACCCATTTTAAGCTTCCGCACATGAGTACCATATAAAGGGCGTCGGCCGGATAACTGAATCTGCACCTCATCCGGCAGAGTCAGGGTTCCATGAGACAGGTCGAGTCGTATACCGGCTGGTACCATGAAATCCATTCCCAGTATCGCGTCTTGACCGGCTAACCGGCCAACCCAAGCGTTGAAATAGTAGACCAGGGAGCCTGCCAAGGTGATTTTAACACGTGATCGTCCTTCCGTCATGTACGAACTTTCGCCGATCCCAACACATTCTTGCCTCTGGGTACTGTCTATACGACATCCCACCTTACGAGCAAAGGCGGAGTCGATGATCGAGACTTCTGCTCCAGAGTCAAATAGAATAGTGGCCTTTTCGTTGTTAATCTTCCCATTAGCTTTTGCTTGTTTAAACCACTTGTCGGGAGAGTGATACTTCCAGTATCCTCGGGACTCGCCGGGCAGTAGATCCAACTCCATGATCACGTCCGAACGGGAATATTCATCCACTCTGAGACTGTGGATCGGACATCGATCGATGCAATTTGAAATAGAACATGTATTGTCGGTTATCTTCTTTTCCTCAAACTTATCTCCGCTACCGACATATGCATAAATGCAGAACATAGATCGCTCGGCTCGAACCAGATTCCAGCCTGGCGAGCGATCTAGTTTAACATCTTCTCAACATCTGGTGGGAGCATACCAGCATGTTTAGTCGGCACATACCACTTGCGCATCAGATTAAAAAATTCTTCAATAGGGCAGGCACCGGCGTCATGAAGCTTCCCACAAGTTTTGCATACGAAAAAACAATGATCAGAAGGGTGACCTTTACGATCACATTTTCCACACGTAATCCTTTTCCAGCAATCACGATCTCCATGTCTGGTCGACCCACAATGCACACATTTCTTACGAGATCGGTCCTGATCAGGTTGAACCCCACCAGGTTTCCGTCCATCCATGCCGTTAGACGACGATCTCGGGCGATATACTGGCTCCGTCGTAAAGATATGACGATACTGTTCCTCGTCCGAGCTCAAACTTGACTGATCACTTTCCTCTTCCGAACCGGAACTGTCCGATTCTTTCGTGATCATCCGAATTGCTCTGGCTGGTCGTGCCGCTGGTATCTTGCCCTGGTCCGGATGTGGTTTCGACCGGTACCGGTTCGATCCTACCTCGACCTTGGGCTGTCGACTTTTGGCTCGCTGCAACGTCCTCAGAGTTAGTTCCAATTGCTCCGAATCCATTATACGGAGCAGGGTTAGCTGATCAGCCAAATCACGATTATCCAGAGTGCCAATAAAGTGTTCGACATGCTCGCGAGCTATATCCGGGTGTCGTGGGTCCTTGATCGGCATTTTCCCACGTAGACCAGCAACATTCAGCCGATGTAAGTATTCGATCGGCGTTTAGTCGGATCTTTTCTTCATGTTGTAATACTGTCTAGCAACAGACACCCCTGAGTTGCAATACTGCTCTTCAAATTCTTCACACAATCGAGGCCACTTTAAACGCACTTCTCGGCTCAGCTGCTTCAGCCAGTTCTTGGCCGGACCTTTCATTTGATCAGCGAAAATTAGACATCTTTCACCTTCTGGTGTCTTGTCTCTCAAAAAGGCTGATTTAGTCCGACTCAACCAAGCGCTAGCCTGATCATCATCCATATCCTTGCCAGTGAAATCTTTTAATTCCGAGATCGCCGACATTTGCACTCGAGTGATCGTTCCAGAATCACTGTCGAATGCCTGCGCGGAAGCCATATTCGCCCTTCGAGGCATCTCAATGTCCAAATCGTCCTGATCAAAATGCTGAGTGATCTCTCCTTCTGATTCTATGTCCACATCACTACGTGGAGGCGATCTATGAAATCGATCTTGGTGACCGACCTGGCATATCGATCGAACAATTCCGGCCGATCGAACTGATTCCATATCTACGCCCACGGAACCCTTGACCGGTTTCTTAGCGGATTGATTCATGTTTGGTGTTGATCGCCATAGTTGTCCTTGCCCGGGTGTGTACTGAAGTAATGCGTATTGTTGACTCGCAAATCGGTTCATCATAGTCGCGAACATGGTTCTCATTTGCTCTGGGACCCCCGGTATGTTGGTATGGTTACTGCTGGGAGTCGGATTGTTCTGTGGAACTTTTTGAGCATCTTTAAACTATCATCTGATACGACTCGACCAGGTTCAGGCTTCCTTTTCCTATTCTGCGACTCGATCTTGGGGTCAATCTGCTTGATCCTGTTCGGGCCCAACGTCATACGTGTTATTCCCACCGAGGAGTCGGTGGAGTCCGCTCCAGATTGTGATGACGATTGATATATTGACTCAATATCCATAGGATATTCAACCAACTGCGATCGGTGTGAAGGATCCGCGATCGGCGACTGGACCACGGGGTTCGCCCCGAGTAACGAGGCAAGGTGATCATACAGAGTTGTCATAGTCTCTCTGATCGTCCCTTGGTCTAGATCGAACAGCATATTCGCGTCGAACTAACCAGTAGGAAGCCAACTTCGTCGATCTGCGCCAAGAGGTTCCTGATCAGGTCAAGTTGACTGCCTGTGATAACCGGCCTGGTCGCCCGACCTTCAAGTTTCCCGATGATCTTGGGTTTTATGATCTTCATCACTCGGTTGGTAGCTAGGAACTTGTGAAACTCTCGAAGATAGAACAGTAGTTCTAAATCTTGAACAGTGGTCTTCTCAGCTGGTTCGGTCTTCTCTTCGTCTTCTTCGAAGATCTGCGGTTAAGGTTTCACATATTTTTAAGGTGGATCACAATAATCCGCCCCCATGTTTTTTCTTTCTTTTTCCATTTTCTTCTTATGCATAGGATCGAGGTCAGCACCTCGATCTTTTCCCGGGTTATAGTTAACTTTACTATAACCAAGATCGGCCCCGATTGGGGCCATGTGGGGAGTTGTTTCATTTTTAATTTCGACCTGGCACTCCACCGGACCAGGTCGACCATCGCCTTCTTTAAATTTGGACAGCATCGGAGGTGATACGCCTTCCTCCGAAAAAGTTTCCTCCACTTTGATATTCACATCTTTTTCATCTTCAAAGGAATCACGGTGATATTCGGAGTCACCAAGTGATCCGGACACGCGCACCATTGGGGTGGAGCCGATTTCCAAATCCAGAACTGAAGTCATGGGTGGTATTCGGATACCCACTAGCCCGGACGACCAACTATCGGAGGGGGTACTCCGTTGATCCTGATCGGCATCAGGATCGGATGAATCATCATTATGATGACAGATCCGATCCTTCCGGTCTTGTGACCGGTCGTCATGTACGATAGAATCAATATTTAACTTCATCTCACCTTGTGTACCTATTGATCTTCGGTGCTTACACTCACTCAGGTGGACCGCTTAGATGGGAAAGGTGATTCGAATCAGGTCGGAGGAGATGACCTTCTCGAGACGGGGGTGTTATCGGGTGGGCATCTTCACCGGAGAACGAGTTAGTATCAATAGTTAAAGTATCTAAAAGCACTGATCGGGAAACTTCGTCCGATCAGGCCAGCCAATAAAACAGAGATAACGAAAACCACGAAACCACGAAAACCACGATAAAACCACGATCAACCACGATCTTCCACACTAAACCACAAACGTTATCTCCACAAAATCTTTCCAATTAATATAGCGTGTTCAAAATACGTGCGCGTGAGGGGGTGAGGGTTGAAATCCTAAAAAAATCCCGTCGGGGGACTTTCGGTAAGCCAAAATGCGTCTATGCGCGTCTTAACCGGGAATTAAGTTGAGCTACAGGGGTCTAGTTAATCCTGTGCTCCTAATGACCGCGACACGTGGCGGAGCGACTCTTTGCTTAGGGGGAAATCAAAACCTGTAATTATATATGCAATGTCGTATACCTAGTGTACCATACACCAACTCCTGTGCCTGATTTATACTTCGACCCTGTTCACTTCGTCGCACGGATGCATAGCACCACCTTACCCATCCTGGCTGCACCTTCAAACTGATCTGTACCACTTATGCCCTGATCACGGTCGAACTTCTATAACAATCTTAAACCATCCCGATCTTCGATAAACAACTTGGTAAACACTTGAGATCTGCCCTTCGGACACTTCTTCACTTCATATCCAGCCCGACTTAACTGGAAACTTCACCTGCCTTCGCCTCTGGACGCCGGTTTGAGGCTGATCAGCCCCGATCATGATCGGCATAGTGATCAGCCCTAGATCACTTCGGAAACTCTCTGGGTCACCATCACAACGAATTTGTTCGCCCGCTCACCCATAATCCTGACCTCCATCTCCTGTCGGGGTAACCATATCACGCCGATTTCAGCCGATCGGGCCTGGTCGGGCCTTCTCACGTCATCCCTGGACAAATCCATCGGTCATCATCACTTGCCTTGACTTAACATTACTCGCACGACTCGCCATTCCACATGCCCCATTCCATTCCACATCTGATCTTCGTATTTTGGGGCATATTCAGTTGGCTTGGCCGATCGGGCCGGAACTTCGTATCAAATTCACATTCAACATCTGCACTGTTCATAGTTCGGCCCGATAACTGTCTCCGATGTGCCACGTCACCATTGCTGCGGTATCTTAACTTGTCTCTGCCGATCTTGTCCTACATCCACGTGAACCCATTTAATAGACAGTATCCCGATCGCGGTTCCGTTAGTGTCTGGGACCGGGCGTAGTAACTGTGCTTGGCTTATTCCTTCATATCATTAGCACCCGTTGTCCACTACCTTTTCGTCGTATGATCGATCAGCCTGTCCCACCCATCAACTGTCTCATCCGGATGGGTGTTCCATCGTCACCAATCAACGGTCATGTGTGATCCACCTCATTCTCAACATTTTTCCAGATCGCTTTACCACACCGCGAAGATCGGTGTTACGACAGGGTGTGAAGAAGTGCCTACGGGGCCATGACACCCAGGTTTCAAGATGCAATCTCAGGGGAGGACGCTTGGGGGTGTGGCAGAGCCTGCGGAGCCACCACACATAAGCCCAACTGTGCCCTCACAAGTTGCTATTATCTGAGGAATGCCGTGGTGTGAAATAGGGCCTTCGGGGCCATCACACCCAGGATCAAAGACGCAATCTCCCATTATGGAAGAAGGAACGCATAAAGGAATGCTGAGGGGGCGACTGCACCGGAGTAACGGTGAGCCTGTAGCGCCAACTAACCTAGGCTGACCTAGGGATCATACCGATGCGACCCAGAGTGGACAACTCAAGAGTGTAGAAGTGTCTGCGGGGATACTATACATAGGCACCAACCTGCAATTTGCAATTGCTAACAATAGCGGAACACCGCGAGATAACGGACAAGAGCAGATAGAAGAACGACACTTTCATCTAAGCTTGAATGGCATCAAGTCAAAGGATGCGAAGAGCATTAAGAAGATCAAACAAGGTCTCCGGGGAACCGGACCGAATGATCCACTATCAGTGACAGGATGTGCGGCGAACAAAAGAGGAAAGGCGAGTGCACCGTCCGTAGTGATAAGTGCGGCGGCGAACTGTGCTCAAGATGCACGAGGCAGGTCTCATATAAACCGGGACCAAGTGGTTTTTCATGACAGTGTTGTGGACGAAGACGGGATTCGACTGTTAATCAGTTTCAAGTGCAATTACAGCCTAGACCCAGCACCGGATCACGACTTCAGACGACAAGACCAAGAAAAACAAAGTTTGTCGAGCAAGGACCCGACTTATATGTTTACTGAGCCTAGATTACATTCTAGTCTTTATATGTTCGAAGTAGCTAGTGGTATACACTAATTAGACTACATTTTACTACCAAACCCAGCCGGATCGACCGGATACTCCTTCGTGTATCAAATATCAAGCTCGACCTGGATAGCCATCCATCTAAGCTCACTTGACCGCTGTCATTAACCCTTCCTTAACAGCTCCGCGTCCAACGCTGGCGCCTCATCCGTCTTCCGCAAAGCTCAGCCTTCTTCGGGACCCTTCGCAGATACACCTTCCAAACAATCCGCCAATCGGCCATCCACCATCTGAGGTCATCCCGCCCACCTGATCCGGACGGCCCGTCCCCGACTAGTTCGATTACAAACTCCTTGTTCATACCGATCTGACTCCATTCCATGCCTGGCACCATCCTGTCGCTAGGTGGATACGCTCGGCAACCGCCATCCAGCATCTACGCTCTTGGCCCGCATTTTCTGCCAATTAGAAGGCGCCCTCGGCCAGATGTATATCATACCTTCCCGTTACTTAATTCGCAAGTCACTTCACCACAGCCGCCCCTGAGTCTTGTCGCAGACCTACAACGGTTGAGGCACGACCTCGCCTGACACAAGTCTTTTCGATCTCTCTTACCCATGCCCCGATTTGGTATGTATTCTGCCCGATTTGTGGCGATTTCCATGAAGCCGGTGTTCCAGCCAGAAGTCTCATCCGTCGGTGCTGACCCTCTCTTGATATATTTTCAGTTCTGCAAGTCGACAAGGATAACATATGTCGAGTTACTCTGGTCGATGATGACTCATCTGCCAGCGGAGTCGAAGTTGCAGGGCCGCAGAATTTATCCCACATTCTTGATCTGGTGCTGTCTCCGACTGACATTGACATGGCGCTCCGCATTCACGGTCAGACCTGCGGTGACCGGGCCGGATTGAGGGACACCGTCTCTTCCCTTCAGGCTGATCTCCGGTCCTGTCAGGCCGACTCCGAAGTTTTAGCGCATAGATGCGCGACTCTCTGTGCTATGCTGGATCGCACGGAGCCCCGAATGTCCGAGATGAGGCGTAGCCGTCAGGAAGAAATGGATGAAATAACCCATCTTCGGGCCATTCTAGGCCAGCTTACTGATGCCCGTCAACAGGCCGCTGCCCCATCTGCCTCCACCTCCGAAGTGGCGAGGCTTGGAAAAAGAATTAACTGACAGCCCAAGTGGATAGCCTGGAGCACATCCAAACGGATTTGGTCCAGCAGCTTGCCCCCGCCAACCGCCGAGCCGACGAAGCTGTCGCCCGGAAAGAACCGAGTGATCAGCGGCAAGTGACCGATCTCGATGGCCAGGTCGCCGGCCGAACGATAGGGAGGGACCGCATCCGAACGCTTGCAGACGTCGTCGATCCTCTCCGGGCTGCCAACCAGGAGTTAGTTCACCGCTCAAAACTTCAGCGTAAGTGATTCCTCCATTCCTATGTTGTAACTCGGTCGCTTTTAGTTTCCATGCCTATGTCGCTTCACAGTCCAACAGCTGGAACAGCTGAAAAAAACAGTCCGCCGAGATTTTAGAGGCATCCCAAGAGTTATTGCATCTTCGCGGCCGGTACCACCGGGTGTCCCAATAACTAGACGCCACGCGGAATGACCGACACCACTTGCGAGAATCCCATGCTCAAGCTCTCCACCATATTTCTTCTCTGGAGCAACTGTTGCAAGAAGCTTCCTTCAGGCAGCAAAGGCTGCGGTCCGAGCTTTACCAGCTTCAGGGAAGATATCATGACGCTAATGAAGAGCTGATCCGGGCCGATCGTGCCTACGCCGCACTGCTGGATAAAGAGAATCAGTTTTGGTCCCTGTTATGCGAACTGCAAGACCGACTCGAGGAGAATTGGACCCAAGCCGCCCCATCCTACAGGCTCCTTCTTGCTCACGAGAGGCCATCTTGGACATCCTGGAGGGTGGATCAATGGAGCCCCCCTGCCTAAAACCACCCAGTCATCTGACTCGGTAAAATCGGGACCTGGGGAACTTTCGGCTAGTTCTAATCCATCCCTAGCTGGTTCAGATCTTTCATCCGCATCGACCGGGATCGGAGACCGGAAAACGTCCGTCCGGCTCTAACGCATCCCTGGCTGGTTCCGATCCGCCTTCGACCCCTTCAAACGGAGAAAAAGGAGTGAATCCTCCTTCCTGCACCAATGTTATTTTGGTAATTTGGCTAGCGAACTGGAGCTTGCGTCGGACAGTGACTGCAGTTCATTTACAATGGAGGCCGCCGCCACATCCCCACTCACTTCTTCGGAGAAAACTGGTCTTACGCCTGCCTCGCCGTCTAGCTTCAAAGTTGACTCGGCATTCGGCTCGGAAGCTGACCCACCATCTGGATCAGGGGCTGCTTCGCCATCCGGCTCGGCAGCTACTTCGCCATCCGGCTCCAAGACTGGCTCTCCTTCTGGGTCAGGTCCGCCCTCCCTTAAGTATGTGTGCAATGATGACCATGAAGATGAGGTTTTTCTCGATCAGCAGGTGTTTGCTGTATTGTCCCGCCCTCTTGCGGACGACCGTCGTCGCCTCTTGAGTCCTGGTGGCCAAGCGGATGCTTATCGGGATCCCGATCAGGTTATCGTTTTGCAGACCCCGTCACCCACTGATTTCGGCTTCGGGAAATACGATCCGGCTAATCCATCTTTGCCTCCCGACACCCCGTCGCTTCGACCTTCCGATCCCGAGACTGTTAGCAATTCCCTAGACTCCAGGAGTAAGACCGAGACGGAAAACGGGGGAGCGAAGCAGAAAGGAACGGAGAACGGGCAAGATATGGCAGAGAAAAAGGCAGGAGAACAAGGATGACATCCCCGATCAGTGATTGCCTCTCAGCCTGAAAGACTTGACAGAACCTTCCTCCAAGGCATCGGCCAGAACCCGACGACCGGCTCCGACAGGATCTCGTTCCAAAAGCCTATTTGGTCGATCAGCAGCCAAGCCCAAGATCCGGCGGAGCCGTACGACTCCTTTGCCACCTCTCCCCAAGCTTCCGCTTCTGTGGTTGCCTGACGGACGCTTCCTCAGTGAGGCAAATCGGTCCGACATCCTTCCTTGGCCGGTCGAGCAGCTGAAAAACCTGAGTCTCGCCGATATCTCCAGTTCTCGACTCGCTCTCTCTTTATCCCGTCCTCCGCTCTGGAAATTCCCTCCAACACGTAAGTTGCTTCCAACAGACACTTGGTGCCCCGACTTGATGAGGTCAGGTGCTGTTGACAAGCTCATGGAAACTAAGCCTTGGAGAATGTTGGCCACTGAGATGCCTTGGAAAGGATAGGTGACCTTCTATTCCCAGGTGACCGCCCTCGTATGGTGGGCCGGCGCTTCCCTGTTTTACAATCCGGACAACTTCCCACATAAGCCTGCACACTGCGATAGAAACCCCGCCAGTGAAAATGCGCCTTGCTTTAATGATAGGTCCGGCCGATGCCTTGATAACCCCCTCCCAAACTCACATGATAGTGTTGGAGGGTATCCGTTTCCAAGGTAATCGGTACGACTTTCGATTTCGGGCTGGTCAGCACCTCGATATAAAATAACAACCCATTTTCATCCACTTCATAATCTGGGGCTAGCTTAAACAACTCATTAGCTAGTTTGGCACTAAATTTCTCCACTTTCCCTTTTAAGTATGTTTTAAGATCCATTATCCACTCCTCTTCGTCTTGCGCTTGTAAAATCCGTTCTGCCCGCAACTGTTGCACTACCCTTAGCTCATTGCTTCTGGAGATAGTGAACCAGAGGCCGGAGAACGGCGCTTTTGCGACCGGGTGACGGCGTTCACCCAGGTTACATCCTCCATGTTGGCCGGATGGATAATTTCGGGCAGCCGATTGATCTCTGCCAGATCTGATAACAATCCTGGATCAGAAGCCATGCCCCTACTTGGCTACGCATAACCAGCGTGGCCATGTGATTTGCACTCTTATTCCAGTCCCGCTCGACATGTAACAATTGATTTTCTGGCCATTTCCGGAGGGCGGATATAACCCGATCGTTTAAAAGTCTTAGTCGGGGGGCCTTGCAGTCTATTTCTCCCGTGTTTTGCCGGATCACCAGGTTGGAATCACCGCATATGATGATCCGCCCCTGCGTCCGGCCAGTCGGCAGATTTAAGCAACGCAGCAATCCTCGGTATGTTGCCTCATTTACCGTTATACCAGGCGTGAAATCCGAAGCAGCAGCAAACACTTTCCACTCTGTCGGCTTTCACAGGATGACAATGTCCCTTCGTGACGCTTGCTGACCCGTCAAAGCTTAGAACCATCATTTCTTCTGTCGGTCCCACTGTTGGTGGTGGTAGTATGATGGATTGTCGTGGCTGTTTCCGAAGCGCTATGGCTATCAGCGCTTCCTCCACTTCTGCCCTCGTGGTGATGCTGGCCGCTAACGTACCCAGTATCTCCTCTTCTCCTTTGGTACTTTTGATTACTTCTATACACCACTGAGATAGCAAAGCAGCCCTTTAACCCAGCCAACCATAAATTCCATTTGCCGTAAGAAGCCCTGACAGGATCGACCGTTTGGATAATATCTTAATAGGTCGAGACACCAGCATAGTATAGCAAACATCCAGAATCCGTAGTAAAGCCAAAACTTTTTTATCCACTAGCCCATCGTTAACTTCGTTAGCCTTTAGAGTCCGGCTAGTGAGCGTCACAGAACAATACACTCCGTCATGATCCTGCACAAGGGAAGCTGAGATAGCCCACTTGTTAGATGATGACCACAGGAACCGTATTAGCATCGAAAAGCTTCAAGACTGGCGTGGTTGCCATCTTTGCTTTCAGCATGCCAAAGGCTACCATCGCCCTGGTCATGTGATCATCCGGCCCGGCCACCACAGGCATTGGGCAGCTGGCTGCCTGTCCGGGTGGACGCGGGCGACATCCTATTGGCCGAAATATTTGACCCGGGCAGCAACTCATTGGTGGAAATAGTTGAACCGAGCGGTATCTCATTGGTGGAAATAGTTGACCCGGGCAGCATATCAATGGCTAATATTACTGGCTCGGTTCACACTTCCCCTTGCTATCCTGCTCTCTCAGATTGGAGTAATCCATCTCCCGTAACTCATACAAAACAGCATCATAGACCGCAAAATCTTCAATGAACCGACTGATGTAATTTTGAAATGGCGTGCCATTATATAAGTGATATTTGAGCTGCAATATCCCAGTTTGATTTTAGACTTACTGTCTGAAATGCGAATATGTTGTTATAATCCACCTTGAGAACAGATTTTAATATAATTATCGAATTTAACAAGAGATCTAATAATAAGGATATCATTCGATCAGTTTTACATTACATGTTACTCTGATTTGTCTAGATCTAATTAGCTCTTAACCATTCATAAAAATATTCACTCATAAACTTTCCTTCTTCTAGACACGTGGCTTAAATAAATATATATATATATATAGATCAAAAAGTAATTAGTTAATTAAACAGTCTACACTAAAGTTTAAATTAATTAAACTATTCAGAACCAAATTACATTTTGTTCTAACCAATTGCACGCTTCCTCACTAGAATTTTAATAGTATATGCCTGTAATAGCTAGCCTGTTACACCTGGTAGCACTTATTGGTCCGTCTTAACGACCACTGTTCACACGTTCCGCTAGTTAACTAGCGGGGCGAAGATTTAAGAGCCGCCCGACCGTCATGACGACGGTCTGCGAACGTGAGCGAGAGCGACTGCTCGCGCAACATTTAGTGAGGGAAAATTTCCCTCAATGGACACAAAGGAGTGTGGCCACGATGGTGGAGATGATGCGGACCGTAGGGCCCGAGATCATCACCATCCTCCAATGTTAACCCCGGAGGAAGCTTAAAAACAATTAGCCGTTTCAAGAGGATGTACAGAGATACTCAGGTGCGTTCCGTAATGTTACGGTCGCCACCAACAACGCCCACAGCGAGTGCGAGCGTTGATGCAGTAGAGGCGCGGATTTCGCCTTTTACTGGCGAAGGGGTGAACCCCTTTGTAGATGGTTCGCAGAGGTGGAAGATGCTATCTCTGCGCAAAAAATTGTGGACCCACGTTCACAAGCTTATTTCGCCACCACATGCCTGGGCGGTTGCGCCAGGGCATGGGCGATGAGCCGCAAATCCACTGATGGATCTGCGTTCCTGACGTATCAGAACTTGAAAGCTGAGCTGAAGATCAACTTCGAAGCTCCAGAAATGGAGCTGAGTTGTCGTGAAGAGTTCATGGAACTTAAGCAGGGTAATCTAAGTTTACATGCCTACGCTGCCCCCTGCCATGCAGGTCACTGGCTTTATGAAGGTGCTGAATGACGGTCCCATCAAGCAGAGTCTTTATCAAATCTCCCCAAAGACTCTGAGGGATGCTATAGATCAAAGCATCCGAGAGGAATTCAGCATGCGTTCAGCATCAACGCATGCTGGGATTAGTCGAAGGGCTCAACAGCCTTTCGACTTTAACATGCCGCCAGTGCAGCAAGTTATTCAAAACAATGTCTCGAAAGGACGAAGTTCACACTTGGTCCCGCGACACCAAAACCCACGCCAGAGCGCGGGCGGAGGAGGTCCAGAACCGATAGACCTATCAGTTGTAGTTTCCTCAAAATTAGAAGTTTCTTCGCTGCAATAGATGCGCGAAGATGGGCCATTACGGCCATGAATGTATGGCGCCGCGGTCGGCGCCACGCAGTCAGCACACTGCACAGGCCGCTGACGGCGACATTAACACGGACAACCCTCTGTTGTTGCAAAAAACGTCAACAACCAGTAGGGGCAGGGCGCCCTACTGGACGGGTTATCTCCTATGCCGATATCGGGCATGTGAGGATAAAAGCCCAGACGGGACTATGTCCTGTAAACACGTGCAGGCTGAAGGGAAATTTCTCATTACCCTGGAAATAACGCCGCATGGAAGCGATGTCCTCATGCGCGCTCTGTTTGATACAGGAGCGTAATACAATTTCGTGGAGATTGAATCTCCTCGAAGCATGTTGTCAGTCCAGTTAGCAACAGGTGCAACCGTGACTATACCAAAGCGTGTGATTCGCACACGCTTCGAGTTAGACGATCTGTTGTTCTAGGACGAATACATCGTCCTCGACCTTGGCGACGAGTTAGATGTCATCTTGGGCGTCCCTTGGATGTCCAAGCAACAATCAACGATCGACTGGGTTAACCTGTCGATCGACTGCGGCGGTCTCATAGAATCTGATTACCCTGTGAGTAATCCGGATGTATCTAACGATACGACCGCAGAGTCAGACCGCCCGGTGGAAAGCGATGGCACCACCAGGTCAGATCTGATTATATCAGCGGATGGCACACCCGCTGATCAAAGTCCAGAGGGAATCGCACACGCAACGGAAGAGCCGCTTCGTGTCGGTAACGTGTGCAACATGGGTGGCTTACACCCCCGTCTTGAAGTTACCACGACCGATGACGGATGTGGTATTGAGAATTTACCCACGGTGGGAAACACCCACCGCGAAGACGATGATATCGACACGGATTAAAGTGACTTCCGTGTCGAAGATGAGGAACCCACGACTGAAGGCAGTCGTGAGTGCGTGGACACCATGGTATACAGTAGTCACCATGTTGAGGATGCCTTGTGCACGAGTGATAATCACCGTGCAGCAGAACAGGCAACAGATCTGACGAGTGCGTCTGATCATGCGGTTTTGTCGTCCAGACGATAAACGTCTTGACGCAGACAGAGACTGGATTAGCTACCTAGTCTCCAACACTTGACAAACCTCCGAACATAAGTTCGGAGGTAATGGCCCTTCCATCCTTCAGCTGGAAGAAGTTCGTAAAGAACTTGCGCGATGATCAGATCGATCAGATCTGTGTCATCGTTGCAACGGACGATGTTGTGTATATTCGTGAACGAATACCACATTGCAGACAAAAGACATTGGGAATTAAGCCGTTCCCAAAGAGCAGACCAAAGTTCAGCGCTATGAGGCACAGAGCTGGGAGTCTCTAAAGGCGATTTCCTCATACTACGAGGCACTTTGAGAATACGCCTACGTATTCCCAGAAGAAGTACCTTGTGAGCTCCCTAAAGATAATAGAACTAGGCACGAAGTACTGTGTCACGTGGCAATGGCCATTGCTGCGTGACCAAGCTAAAGCGATCGACGAGCTCTTTAAAACTCGTCGTAAGGCGGGACATGTGCGGAGGCTTCCTCACCGCACTCCAGTCCAGCCTTTTGCGTTAAGAAATCCACTAGTGAGTGGAGAATCGTTTATGCTTTTAATAAGCTGAACGCAGCCACGGCACCGGCACAGACGCCGATACCGCGGAAAGATGTCATCATTGATGGCATGAGCGGGAGCACCGTTTTCAGTGCTCTCGATTTAAAAGATGGTTTCTACCAAATCCTTATGCTGAGAAGGATATCCCTCTCACGGCAGTAAGCACTCCAAGCGGTATGCTTTGGGAGTGGCTTGTAATGCTGCAGGGGCTTCGAAATGCCCCTGCCACTTTCAATAGATGCGTCACGCATCTATTGCATCTGATGCGTGAATTTGCACCGAGCTATTTGACGATGTGTTCATCCACAGCAAGGCTGAACATGGTACAACTGATGTAGACAAAGAACATCTAATCCAGGTATTACAGCTTGTGTGTAAGCAGAAGCTCTACGTAAATTGAAAAACGTGCACATTTGGTGCACCTGAGATACCCGTTCTTGGCTGCTTTGTGGACATGAACGGGGTGCGCTCTGATCCGGAAAGGATCAGGGTGATCGTTGAATGGCCTACGCCAAACAATGTCAGGGAACTTCGAAATTTTCTTGGGTTGGCGACATACTTGCACAAATATTCGTGCAACTATGCCGGTCTTCTTTCTCAATTATTGAAGAAATATGTCGAGGGCACTGGAATACCCAGTGCCAAGATGCATTTGATGCAGTCAAGCCCACCATGACTGAAGCGCATGTCTTGGCTATAGCCGATAACGAGCGACCGTTTCACGTCGTTTGCGACGCGATCGATTTCGCATCGGCTGTGCCTTGATGCAGCGCGATCACGACGATCGAGATCGCGTAATCTTATACCAAATGCGTCATTTGAGCCCAGCCAAGCGCAACTATCCAGTGCATGACAAGGATCTCCTTGCCAAGAAATATGCACTGGCAAAGTTTCGGATCTATCTCTTAGGAGATAGACCGTTTGTGGTTTACACGGACCATACGTCGTTACGCACGGCCTTGAATTCACCACACATTTCCAAACGAATGGCACGATGGCTGTCATTCTTTGCCGAGTACAACTTAACGTTTGAGTATAAACCGGGAAAGTTGAACGTGACAGCGGATGCGCTATCACGGCACCCCGATTACGAGACGAAACCGTCTGTAACGGAGACAATCAGTGCAAACGCAATACGTTGCACTGCTCTGTCGTCGTCACGCGTACGACAGGTACGACAAGCGTACAAAAAGACGAGGAAACTCGTCTGTTGATTGATTACTTAAGTAATTAATCTGGTCGGAAGCGCGAGGAACTTCCAGAGTTTCTTCGCGCTTTCGTGCATCGTTATCGATTACATGATGGTCTGTTGCTTTATTGCACAGGCAAAGAAGATGTTAGTCGCATCGTTGTTCCAGACGACGATTATCTCAAACATCAGGCGCCATTTGAGTATCATGATGCACCGATTTCGGGGCATCAAGGTCGAGAGAAGACATGTGCTTCTCTCGCACGCGATTTCTACTTGCGTAGCCAGTATAAATGGGTACGCAAGTACGTACGCGCTTGTGGATATTTGCCAGCACTTCAAGCCTGTTTACTTTGCGCAGGCTCCCCATTTTGTTGCAGTGTCAGTGGATGCCACCGCTGTGCAAATAGCGCCGATATTCGTTGACACGGTATTCCGGAAAACAATGCCTCGGATCGAGATCCGAGATTCACAGGGCATTTCTGGCAAGAAATGTTCCCTTTATTTAACACGCAGTTGAAGATGTAAACTGTGGACCATCCAGAATTAGATGGGCAAACTGAACGCGTTAACCGCGTTCTCGGAACCATGTTGCGTTCATATGCGCATGCCTTCGAGCGGTGGAGTAACTTTTTGTTACTCACTGAGTTTGTAATAAATATCTTGGTGCATGCTTCCACGAAGCAAAAACCGTTTTACGTGAATGCCTTGAGGCATCCACGAAATCCAGCTTTACTTGGCGGTATGTCAAATCTAAGTGGGGGAGGGACCCGCCCAAACTTTGAGCGAGTCGATGCGCAAGTTGCAACCGCAACTTGCGAAGAGATTGACGATTCTTCTACTGCTATCACAGTAGAAACTCAAGCAGCTTTAGATACTGAAGCTGCTTACGCGGAATATGTGTCTGCAGTAAAGGCTGCAGACAATGAAGACAGGCCAAAACTGCTAATAAAGCAGTAGATGAATTCGTATTACAGCTTGGCGCTGTAATACGCTATGTAAAAGATGCACTTGCTTCTGCTTTTGATAAGCAGAAGCAGAATGCAGATAAGAATGGAAGGAAGAATACAAATTTCTTTCAAAAAGGTGAATTAGTTTTGTTATCTACAATTAATTTACCTACACATGCAATTAGCAACTTCCCTACACGGAAGTTGCTCCCTAAACTCATTGGACCCTTTTAGGTCCAAAACGTTAAGGGGAATGCCTATACACTAGACATTCCCGCGGCCATGCGCCTACACCCAACGTTTTACGTTGGGAGGCTCAAACCGTACCAATCGTCTACGTCTTCGGACGAGACGCATCCCTACGACGAATGCCGTGCTTCTTCAAATCTCCCAAGAGAGACTTGTAATCGGTTCCAACCGATTGTGAGAAGCCCGGAAATTCTCCATTTCCGCTTTACTCGATCGAGATCATTCTTCTGCTGCAGGACCGGATGAGAACGCAATATGTCGCGAATCTCATAGCGATGAGGACGTAACGTCCTCATCGAGTGCGCCATATCGGCGCTCAGCCGGTTGCAACGCCTATCGGCTTGCGGAGTTGCGAACCATGCTCCACAACAACAACGGCGAGGGAATTACCAACCCCCCCGCCCCTGATTGATAATCAGGGGAAAAGGCGTTATATTCTCGAGCGCTTATTAGTGTAGCGCTCGGTTCTCTATAAGAAGGAGCAGCGTACCGAGTACTTGGTACGCTGGTTGGGGTATTCTCAAGAATTTGAATCTTGGGAATCAATTAACCCTGAGGGCGGATGCCCCTGACCTGCTGAAGGAGTTTGAGAAGGATACTTTTCCTCAAACTCGTAAGAAGCATCAACACTACGTGTTGATGGTTGCAAAGTAACAGCACTAGGTGTCTTATACATTAAGGGCATCATTTAGGCCCTTAACACTAGCAGGTACTGAGTAACCTCGGTACCCTCGTAGCTCATTTTCGGTAAGACGAATGTTTAGCTAGGTGAGAGGGAACTTCGCAAGAAATTCCTTATTTGATGCAAGTAAAATGGACAAATTCAACTTTTCCTGAGCGTGAGTGCTTTAAGAAGCGCTCGCGGTTAACGCAAAATTTGTTCACGTAATCGTCGGGACCTTTGTTGTAGTTCTCAACAAAGGTATTCCAACTTCGCGTCAGGGTGTCTTTATCGTTCCTCTTCTTGCGCGACCCTTTCTGGTTCGTATAGTATCGAGTCTGATAGAAAAGGTCGATAAAGTACCGACGTCTATCGTCGGTACTTCGATCAAAGTTGTGATTGCGAAGGACTTCGCAATCATCAAGTGCGTTGATGTCTAACAGTTGACAATCGCGCTTGGTATGCCCACCACTTTCGGGCACTAACGTCCATGCCGGGGGTCAAAACCCCACTTTGTACGGAACATGTGGTTTCGTACGACAAAAAGTAGCGTGAGCCACTTCTGCACGTTGTTTCTTGGCAGGTGGAGCGCCAACTGCCATCCCAGAGTCGTCGTCGCGACCAGGCGAGTGACGCGGCCCAGGAGGAGCTCTACGTCCCTTCTGCCATCGTATGAAAGAATTGCCGCTGTCGTAATCGACAGCGTCAGAATCCACCTCGCCATCACTTAAAGGCGAAGCAATTCTAGCGAACTTACGCTCGCTAGAATCATTGCGGAGGACGGTGACGTCCTCACCCTCTTTATTGGAGTCCGATGACTCTCCGAAGACAATATTGACCTTCTTAGCCACCCACCCGACGGCAGGTGAAAGTGCAAAAGATGCCGCACCAGCGACATCTTCTCGCCCTCTTTTAGACACTACTTGTGCTGCGTCTACTACGAAAAACAATGGGTCTCTCGGCTAACTCTTCGACGCTACATTAGTAGCACCGACATGCGATGTTGGCTCCTCTGCACGTGATGCAGAGTTGGAGGCTGCACTGGCAGTATCGGTAGCGCACTTAAGAGCGCCGCCGCGTTTCTCGACCATTTGATTTTATGGTTGTTAATCATTTATAACAGAATATCGTTAGGACCAACAAGTAACACCATTTGATTGGCCAATATTACGTCATATTATTGGCCAACCACTTTGAGTGTGGGGGTGTGTGATGTATTGGGGGTACCATTACATAAGTAATATTTAAGTTGAAATATCACAGTTTGATTTCAGACTTCCTGTCTGAAATGCGAATATTGGATTATAAGTTGTTATAATCCACCCTGAGAACAGATTCTGATATAAATATCGAATCTAACAAGAGATCTAATAATAAGAACATCATTAGATCAGTTTTACATTACATGTTACTCTGATTTGTATAGGTCTAATTATACGAGTTAGCTTTTAACCATTTATAAATATATTCACTCTTAAACTTTCTTTCTTCTAGACACGTGGTTTAGATATATATAAGATGTAATTTAATTAATTAAATAGTCTACACTAAAGAACCAAATTACATTTGGTTTTGACCAATTGCACACTTCCTCACTTGTAATTTAATAGTGTGTGCCTGTAACAGCTAGCCTATTACAAATTTAAACTGCCCAAAAAAGATTACATGGCCATCAAAGACCGCGGGAAATGCAGATTATAAAGGAATCAAAATCCTTCGGATTAGCCTTCAATCCGGCAATTGAAATCTAGTGACCCAAATAAGTCACCTTAGTTTTTCCCCAAAAAGTCTTCACCACACTAATCAAAAGATTCCACTTTTCACACGTAATTATCAACTTTTCTACTTTTTCACGTAGCAAATACCATGTAGTATCCGTCACGAGAATGTCATCAATGTAGGACCGCCGCCCCAAAACTGAAGGTTTTGGTTCGGGGTCCGGGTAACTTCGGCGAACACGTCGCCGACCAGAGCAGGATCTTGGTCCGCCTTGATCTTGAAGTATTCCGTTATCTATGAGCCATTGGTAAACTTGCGGAGCATTCTTTAAGCCGAACGGCATCCGGTTCCACTCGAACAACTCAAAGGGCGTCACAAACGCAGAGATTTCCCGTGCACGATCGGTCATAGAGACCACCCAGAATCCACTGGCCATGTCCAATGAGCAATACCACAAACTTATCAAGATCCTCCTGCAAGTCGTTTATTAACGACATCGGGTAAACCATTAGCTTAGTCGGCCGACTCACCAGTCGGTAGTCGATACACAGCCTTATATCCTTATACCCACCCCATTCTTCTTGATAATGATTACAATGGGCGAAGCCTATGGCGAGATGGACGGCTGAATTATCTGGGTGGCCAGCAATCCCTTGGTAAGATCCGATAGCTTTTTCCGGTACTGGGGGGCGACTCTTCGGCATTTTGCGCCACCGGCTTGGCGTTCACTACATCCATGTCGCATACCGCCCCATGGGCGGCCGGAGGCAGTGCATTTCTAATACGAATCAGCAGATGTTTTCTTTTCCATATAATGTCCGTCAGTCTGCCGATCTCTTCCGGGGTGTTCGCATTTGGGTCTCCAACTTGTAGATCGTCAATAGTGACTTCTGGAGGACAGGGGGTTACCTCAGGCAGCACCGCCATCTGTTCCTCCATGCCTGTATACACACTTAACTTCGAGGAGGATTACACAGTGCATGCGTTTGGATTTTTCGTCAGCTTTCCCCGGTGTTTACACTAAGCTTCTATTCTCCACGTGCGTCCTCATTTCGATTTTAGCTGATAGAAAAAAAAATTGAGCTAATATTTAATAGAATACCGGCAGTTCCGCATCAGTAATGGACTGATGGTAAAGGCCACAGCCGGAAAACTTACATGTCGAAACTTAAAACTCTAGGGCTGCAAGCCACAATACATGTAATACAGAAGGCATACATCCTGATTGATAAATTCGTTAAATACTTTAAAAAAATAATATTTATTGTAAAACGATGGTAAGGGGGGACTCAGAAGTGAGAGTACTAGCTGTAATTGTTTTTACCGTGACGCCCTCGGTAGACCTTGTGCTGAATTTTCTGTAGCTGGCGCCAGAGTCGACGTACAACTGATCGGCTCCCAAAACAACATGGCCAATACGGACCATAAGCAATTGGATAAGAGAACAGAAATTGGTGGGCTATATACGCTGAAGTTTTGAACAGTCGGTAGTCGATAACTCAGCCTTATATCCACCCCATTAATTGAAAAAGCGGGATTAAAATCGGATACGTAGTGTAAAAGTGGATATTTAATGTGAAACTATGAAATTTCGAGTAGGACATATGGTCTCAAGGATTTAGATCGAGTTATATCCCAAATAGATAGTATTTGACTTGAGACCAAAGAACAAACCATATATATCTAATAAAGCATAACAACAGATCTTGACTGTGCGTCATATTAGTACTAGTTAGGAGATGAAGATGATTTTTAGACAAGACGTTTTGTTGAACTAGGACTAGAGTTGTCCTAGAACAACAAAAAAAATCTTCAGAGTTTGAAAGAGAAGTATGCCAGCTATCTTCTTCATACAATTCGCCAGCAGCTACGTAACGATATTTTGAATAAAATAATATGAAGAAGCACTTAAATCTTTACCCCCCCCCAAAAAAAGCAATTAACTTTGGCGCCCGTGTAGCGCTTAGTTTTAATTGTGGTATTGATTTTTCATTGTACGTTGCTTTACAATTGAAGATAATGCATACGCTGGAGAGCAATTAAAAAAAGTTAGTATGCATGCTAACGTTTTAAGAAACATCTTCCATAGCTAACCATCCTCAGTCAACACTACTTTCAATGCCAATCCAGTCTTCATACAAGGCATCGGAGAGAAATAACTGTAGTGCCTTGTCATCTTCATGCTGAAGTTAATGCTAAGTTCCTTTTACTTTGTTTTTGCTTCTCAGCGCCCTCTCCATTTTCGTCTTCAAACTCATAGCCTTTCCGATACGTCGCAACAACTGTGTGATGTAGTTGCTCTCACAAATTTATTCCAAGATGCGAACACCCACAGGGATGTCGCGGATTCCGTTTAACAAGACTGGGATGAGTATGCAGAGAGGCTGGTGTTTGCGCTGAATTCTTCTTTCGATCGGATCAGGGGAGATACTCCGTTTTACATGGCGTATGGTTAGGACCCCCGATCTACCATCGAGTCGTTGATTCCTGTTGGATGTACCCGAGGTCGAGATCGCGAAGCTCGTCGATGGCGTATGGGACACCAGCGCCATTACCAGCATGCGCGGGAACACGTGAATGAACGACTGCGGAGGGCGATCCAAGAAAGAGCTGATCAGAATTATGATCAAGCCATTTCGCATAATATCAAACCGGGATCAAGGTCTGGCTTTATTTGGATCGCGTGAAAGACGGATATGCCAGAAAATTAGCGCATTTGTGGCATGGACCATTCCGTGTATCCGAATTGATCGGCGATCATGCCGCCCGGTTAATCACTGCTGGTACCGATTACGGAATTTACCCGATCGTCCACTTGTCGAAGCTGAAGATAGTTCGGGAATACCCCGATCGGCCAAAAATCAGGTTGTCATCTGATGATCAGCCAAGGTTTGACTTCAACGAGGCTCTCTTGCCCGAAGACAGTTGGGAAAGAACGTTGGATCAAAATAAATTTGAAGTTGACAAGAATATACCCGTTCGGGTAAGAGGACTCGATTTTGTCGAACCCATCGTGATTACTTGGTTCAATGGAAAGGTTACGACTATCCAGCGTGGGTAGATGAACGGGATCGGAGCTGTGGAGCTTTACTAAGGGAGTTTGAACGTGATCGGGTGAGAAGAAACCGATTTGGAGTTATGCAAACTCACGAAGAAGGTAACCAAGCGTCTCAATAGTCTGGGTTGACAAATTGAGATGGAGTAGCCAATGGTAATGGTCAAACAAGTTGAGATCAAGTTGATTGAGCTGGTTCAGATTCAACAGACATGTAAATATATAATTCACGAATACTAAATTTGCGTACATATGAACGATCGACATACAAGATGAAGATAGTCTTGAATCAGACATGGCTGGTCGCTTGGTGAAAAATTCGGAAATGAATGAGTCCAACTGCAATTGTTGCGCGGCTGCAGTTTGGCTCAGGGGCGGCTGTGGTAAAGCGGTCTTAAAAATGTTGAGAATAAGGTGGACCACACATGAGTGTTGATTGGTGACGATGGAAACACCCATAAAGATGAGACAGTTATTGGGTGGGACAGGCTGATCGCGTATACGACGAAAAGGTGGTGGACAACGGGCTTTCGTAATGTAAAGGGATAAGCCAATTACCGTTACTACACCCGGTCCCGGATATTAATGGAACAGCGATAATCACGACCCGATCAGGATATTACGTATTAAGTGGTGTTCACGTGGGCGTATATGATGAGATCAACTGAGACAAACTGGAGATACAGCAGCAATGGCGAAGTGGCATATCAGGAACAATCATCGGGATGTGTTATGAACAGTAAGTTGGATGTGATATGAAGTTCCGGCTCGATCGGCCGAGCCACCTAACTCTGCCCCAGGACACGAAGATCAGGTACAGAATAGAACGGGGTATGTGGAGTGGTGAGTCGTACGATTATAACCAAGTTAAGGCAAGCGATGAGAGTTGATGGTTCTATCCAGAATTGATGCGAGAAGGTCCAATCAGGCCCAACTTCAAGAGAAATGCTGAGACGGTACGATCTCGGTACCCCGACAGGTGATGACAGTCAAGAACATGGTTGAGTGACTAGGCAAAGTCGATGTGACGGAAACTCTGAGACGTTTCGAGTTGATCTGGGGCTGATCGCCCTGATCACTGCCTGATATCTCTGCCGGTCGCTGTGCCAATCATGATCGGAGCCGATCGGCCCCAAACCGGCTTTCAGGTGTGAAGATAGATGGAGTTTGTAGTTAAGCGGGGCTGTATATGATGCGAACAGTGTCTTAGAGGCAGATCTCGAGCGGATTCCAAGCTGTTTTTCGAGAGATCAGGATAGTTGAAGATCGCCATAGAGTGTGGCCATAATCGGGGCAGAAGTGGTACGGATCAGTTTGTAGATGCAACAAAGATGGGTAAGATGGTACTACGCAATCGTGCGACGAAGCGAATAGGATCGAATAATGAGGCAGACACATGAGTGGTGTATGGTACACTAGGTATACGAAATTGCATATATAATAACAGGTTTTAATTTACCCCCTAAGCAAAGATTCGCTCCGCCACGTGTCGCGGTCATTGGGAGCACAGGGTTAGCTAGTCCCCTCTTGCTTAACTTAATTCCCGGTTAAGACGCGCTTATACGCATTTTGGCTTACCGGAAGGCCCCCGGCGGGTTTTGTTTAGATGATCGAGCCTCACCCTGAACGCCTACGCGTTTGGAACACGTTTAATTTTGGAAAGGTTTTGTGGAGATAACGTTTGTGCATTACTGTGGAAGATCGTGGTTTTGATCGCGTTTTCTTGGTTTCTTGTTATCTCTCTCTCATTGGCTGGCCTGATCGGACGAACTTTCCCGATCAGTGCCTAGATACTGATTAAGTATCGATCCCAACCCGTTCTCCGGTGAAAATTTCCACCCGATGACACCCCCGTCTCGAGAAGGTCATTCCCTCCGACCTGATCAAGATCATCGTTTTCGTCACCGAGTCCACCGGAGTGAGTGTAACCACCCCCGATCAACGGGTACACAAGGTGAGATGAAGTTGAATATAGATCCTATCGGACATGACGACCGGTCGGATGACCGGATAGATCAGATCAGTCAGCATAATGGTGATTCATCTGATTCTGATGGCGATCAGGATCAATGGAGTACCCCTTCCGATAGTTGGTCGTCCGGGCCAGGGGGTATCTGTATTCCACCCAAGACTTCGGTCATGGATTTGGAAATCGGCTCCACCACAATAGCTCCCAGAACAAAAATACACGACAGTTGATCACATCCGCGCCACGAGCCGTATACGCTACCATGAAAATGATGTTATTAAGTGTTGACGGATCGGCCACTGTCAAGATTGGAATGGGTACTTACAGTACCATTTTATGAAAGCTACCCGAGTGTGAAATGCTGACTGACGCCTCAGACAAACCCAATATAACGGTAAATGGAGCTACTGGGGTATATTACTGTGACTGGGGTTTCTGGTTGACCGAAAACAAGGGTGGATCATCATTTGTGGTGACTAATTACAGATCACTTGGGAAATTGACTGTAAGATTCCTTGGCTGAAGACATTGAATGATTAAAATATAAAGACGCTGAGGATGTGGCCTGATAACGAGATACTACATCTTAAGAAATAGTGGGATTGAGGTGCGAAGCATCGGTCACCTTCGCCATGCGGGATTGGGTCGGCATCACTGTCTCAGACCCGACTACGTTATCGAGTGCCCAAATTGTACCGGTCAGCTGGTTCCCGCAGTAAGAGCTGTTATAATGGGGGCGTCGTTCACAACTTTTGCAATAGCTGCCCGCAACTGTTTGAGTGCGGGAATAGCTCAGCTGTTACGCAATGAACTGATCCTCAGAGCACATAATGAGGAATAATGGATTGTTAACCTAAATGCGCACTGAACGAGGAAATGGAAAAGCTGAGTTCGAAGCAAGCCAAGGAGTTGATCATGAAGCCGATGATGACGGATTGCTTTTCTTTTATCGCCAGGATGACCTGAGTGGTGCTTGACGGAATATGTCAGCAAAGTCGCCATCGCTACCACTCTCCATGCAGACATCCTCCACCTTTACCATGTCAGCTTGGAAGGTAAACACCAAGGTGTTGGACATATTTTTACAAGGTTAAGGCCTATTTCCACTGGAGAGGCCTCAAACGTAGTGTACAAAAGTAAGTTGGAAGCTGCACAGTTTCATGAACGGGGAAGGGTCGGCCGACCATTAATGGAGGGCCACCTGGAAATGTTCAAGCGACTGTGGTAAAGCGGAATTTAAGAATATAAAAATGAGTGATCCCCACAGCTGCGCTAATTGGATGATCTCGGGACAAGCTTCCGTTATCTTTTAGGGCTCGATCCCTTGGTGCATTTCTTTGCGATGGCTGCCATCCACCACTACGTTGAATCACATCCTCTGCACCCAGATCGTGAATGGTCATCTTTCCCCCAAATCGGCCATAATTTTCCACGGTTTCTTTAAACACGCTACTGTTGGCTGGACCTTTGATCGACTTTCGCAAGACGGGATTGCTCATCCCTCAGGACTACGTGCTAGGAGCACGTCTTTTAATTGGAAAGGTTTGTGTGAAGATAATTAAGTGGATTTGCTGTGGCAGATCATGATTATACCATGGATTTTACGTATCTCTTTTGTGTTTGATGTTTATCTGCTGGTCCGGACAATCGAAAATTTCCTACCGTGTCTTATACGGCATTTTGTATAAAGCAACACCCCTAACCCGTCCTTCGGTGGAGGTATTTAATGAAGAACGACCCCATCTCGAAAGGGCACCTTCCCGCGACCTGATCGGGAATGATCCGTTTCATCTACTATCTACCTCATGAGAATAACCACCCTAACCCACGGGTGCAGAAGGTGAGATAAAGCGAAATGTTAATTCGGTATTTGTGATGACCGGTTGGAGACCGAGGCGGTTGGGCCGATAGTCTTAGCTGTGATCTATCCGATCAAAAGATCGATAAGGATTCACATATTATCCTCTCCGATAATTGGTCGTCCGGGCCAGTGGGAAATCGAGTTTCCCCAAGAGCATATCTTCGGGATTTGTAAATTGGCTCCATCACAATGGAGCACGTACCCGGATCACTTGGTGACTCTGGATATTACCGTGATTACTCTGATGATAAACGACCAAATTGAAGGAAACCCCTTCAAATGTATTGGAGGAAGACGTCTCGATTTTAGCGGAAGCAATGATCAACCTTGTTGGGTGCCAGGTCATAAAATTAGATGAAACTAAGTACCCGACCATAGCCGACACGGGTAATGGTAGAACTAACTATTACGCGGGAAAGGGTCGGGGTCCCCATCTCAAAAAAGAACAGAAAAAAATGGGGGGGGCTGATCAAGACGATCCACCTAAGAAATATATTAAATCCAAATTAAAGATGTTGGGGGATGACGAAGAGAAAACTACCAAATATACTGGGGCGACAACGGATAAAGATATCGAACGAAAATTTTACTATTCAATAACTTTGTGAAGTCCAATGACGTCATGAAATTATCCGCCCTACGATTCTCGGGATATTGAAGGTCGATCAAACAAACCCCTCACCTCTGGTACCCAACTTGACCTGATCAGACACTTGTTTGGACTGATCAAGAAGATCGACATTGCTCTTAGTGCCTGTATTTAGGCACCCTGAATACGCTTTTTGATTTGGATAAAAACACGATCTAGGAAGCTACGATAACGCTATGGTACTCTTGGTCGGGCGAATCGTCCTGACTTATTAACACTGGTCAATAATTCATACCGATCGCAGCTGACCGAACATTCCTTTACCCACATCACACAGGATCAACAAGATTAAATCAAGGACATTATTCGCCGGTGAACGATTCGGTTTACGCGTCCGCTCCGTCAGTTGCTGATTCAACTGACTTGCCTGTCGGAATAACCTGCATGACGCTGGCTGATCGACCCCAAAACCATAGGGTAGCGTCGTAAAAGAAACCCGGAAGCCGGTCGAGATTTTGCAGGCGTGCTCGAGTTCCCTGATCAGATACAGACCAGGTTTGCGTCTAGGATTGAGTGTTTTCTACAACAAAAACGTGGGTCACAGCATCAAGTACTCGACCAGAGGTATCGTGGAAGCAGCTACCGAACTATGGCCAATTAGTACCCAAGTTGACCCCAACACCTGTGGACGTCGATATAGAATTCGTTCGGTCAGATGAAAATGCGTTGTAACCAATGTCGAGAAAGTCAGAAAAATCACCAGGGGCGACCCGATAAGTCACCCTTGATCAGTGATATCGATATAGAATTGGTCGAAGGAGCAACATAACATTTGGAACCGAACGATTTTGACCTGAGGATGCCTCGCAGGGTGAATACGGTCTCAGTCCAACCATTTGATTTTGATTTGAAATGGTCACCCGAGTCTAATTGTCGGCCATCTCCGAACTAAAGGATTTCGCTGGTAAAGATATGGTTGACGACAAGGCGAGACTTGATTCAGTCGAATGAATTCCGCTTTCCTAGTGGATAAAACGCCGGGAAGGGATATATATTTGGTTTTCGCCGACCTGAAGAAAGGTCCGGCCAAGAACTGGCTAAAACAACATCGTCGGGAGGTCCGTCGAAGGTGCCTCAGTTTTGTGGTGAATTCGTACTGCGATTCGGGAGTAATGATCGCAAGACAATGCTACCATTTGAAGAAGAGGTATGATGAGAATTCTATCAAATACTTACATCGATTGAGCGTGGCCAGTAAAAAGCTGAGACCTGGCCGACCAGTTGACCCTCTTTTCAGTTAAAAACGACAGAGAAATTGGAGCAGGCGCTGCGGATATTGCAGCGTGTCTAGACAGTCTACGGACTGGCATTGGTTTAAATCGTAATAACTGTGCGGATAGTGATTTTGTGTGATAAATCGATTGAGTTTCTGCCCTACCAGCTTTGGATGGTAGGATATGGGCCTACCATGACACTTACGGGTAACGGGGAATTAGGGTTTGATTCCGGAAAGGGAACCTTAGAATCGGCTACCAAATTTAAGGAAGGCAGCAGGCGCGTAAATTACCAAATCTTGATTCTGGGAGGTAGTGGCAATAAATAACAATGCTCTGGCTCTTTGAGTCGGGCAATTGGAATGGGGACAATTTAAATCCCTTAGCGAGGATTAATTGGAGGGCATGTCTGTTTGAATGCGTCTCATTATACTTTAGAATCCAACCAAGTTGGTTCGACTTTGGGTTTTTGTCCCTAGTGGGACTCGAACCCGCAATCTCCCGGTCCCGGGGGCAGGGCCTTAACCACTGCACCAACCGAGGTCGGTTGCACCAACCGAGGTCGGTAACCGAGAAAGTCTGGTTGAATGCGTCTCATTATACTTACAACCCAACCAAGTTGGTTCGACTTTGGATTTTCGTCCCTAGTGGGACTCGAACCCGCAATCTCCCGGTCCCGGGGGCAGGGCCTTAACCACTGCACCAACCGAGGTCGGTTGGAGGGCAAGTCTGGTTGAATGCGTCTCATTATACTTTAGAATCCAACCAAGTTGGTTCGACTTTGGGTTTTTGTCCCTAGTGGGACTCGAACCCGCAATCTCCCGGTCCCGTGGGCAGGGCCTTAACCACTGCACCAACCGAGGTCGGTGGAGGGCAAGTCTGGTTGAATGCGTCTCATTATACTTTTGAATCCAACCAAGTTGGTTCGACTTTGGGTTTTTGTCCCTAGTGGGACTCGAACCCGCAATCTCCCGGTCCCGGGGGCAGGGCCTTAACCACTGCACCAACCGAGGTCGGTAGCCGAGAAAGTCTGGTGCCATTAGCTGCGGTAATTCCAGCTCCAATAGCGTATATTAAATGTGTTGCAGTTAGAAATCTCGTATTTGAATTTCAGTTTCGAATGCCCTGCCGTATATGTGTACTTATGGATGTTTGGAACATTTTTGTGAGACTGCCTTTCTGCTATAAAGTTGATGGATAGGTGGACTTGCATCATTTTCTGTGAAATTTTTTTGAGTGTTTGAAGCAGGCGCTTGCTCATTTTAATACATTAGCATGGAATAAAAGGTACTGACCTTGGTGGTCTATTTGTAGGTTTGCACACCAAGGTAATGATTAATAGGAACAGTTGATGGTATTCATATTTCAGCGTCAGTGGTGAAATTCTCGGATCGCTGGAAGATGAACTTGGGTGAAAGCATTTACCATAGATGTTTACATTAATCAAGAGTGAAAAGTTAGGGAATCGAAGATGATAAGATACCAATCGTAGCACTAACCCTAAACTACGGACCTTGCGTCGTTACGCACGGCTATGTTTTCGCCACATATTTCCCAAAGAATTGCACGATGGCTATCATTCTTTGCAGAGTACAACTTTATACGGTTGAGTATAAGGCCAAAAAGTTGAACGTGACAGCGCTTCAGCTATACCGACTCAAGATTGGCAGTCGTTTGATTAATGACCTTGTCAACACCGTATGAGAAATCAAAGTCTTTTGGTTCCGGAGGGAGTAAAAGAGGAATTGCCGGAAGGGCATCACCAGGAGTCGATCATGCGGCTTAATTTGACTCCACACGGGAAAACCACTCGGTCCAGACATAGAAAGGATTGGCAGATTGAGAGAACGGACCGGTAGGAGCAGGATCAATGTCCGATCGAAGCAAAGTCTGACCAAACGTGGAAACAGAATCAACGTCTGGTCGAGGCAAAATCTGACCAGTAGATGGCGGGGGGGGGGGGGTCAGCCACCAATCAATTACCTCCCCTTCTTCTAAATTCATCTCTTACAAATCGTTTTTGCTTCATTGTTCGAGCGTTGTTAGTCGTTGGCCTGGTCGCCAGGCGGGGTCTGGCTGAAAGACTCTGACTGGGAGAACCGCATGTTACTGGCTCGAAATCTGACCAAGGCGGTCAAAATCGCTCTTCCAAGTCATCATAAGCATCCATTTCAAAACGTGTATCGGTGATATCTGGAACCACTTCAGAAACCGAATCGTACAACAATCCACACGCCACCAAACGACGACGCTTGGGAGGACTCGTTACCGGTTGGATCCTAAATACTTTTGGTAACCCCTTCAACGGACGACACAACGCACTGACCGATAGCCTGACCGAATCAGAGCAGATAAGAGTCAATTTGATAGCCGGAGACCAGTTGGATCCATTATGATTTGTCAACTGAGGAAAAAAACTCGTCTTCGACTGAGGAGACGAGGGGATTTCTGTCCGGTCTACTTGCGACCGTCTAACCGGGTTTGATCCTTGGTGGACTGGGTGGGAACGGTGTTGAGTTCGAACTGCGTTCGGACTGCGATCGGAGTGGTGATTGGCTTCTGTAGATTTATCCGGTCGGGTATCGGGACTACCCACCAACCCGAATAACTCGCCGAGGGTTTATAAGTGAGCGTGGTCGTCCCGAAGATCACTCAGCTTCTTTTCCGCTAGTATAGCCGGGTCTGTATCGCTTGCAACTGACATATCAAATTGTGCTCCTTGGTCCACTGAGCCTAAAGTTGGAGCTTCGCGCAAACTTTCTCTTGTCGGTAATACTTGACTACGGCGTAAATTTTCTTCAACTCTCACCGGTCAGCCTGGGCGCCCAAAAATTGGTTCGAGAGTATCCAGTTTTTCTCCTCAGCATTGGAAACATACTCTTCTAGGCGCGGTACTTCTCGGGTCGCAATGACCAAATCGTTTACGACCCTGACGGTGTGGTGAAGCGACTTATAAAATAATGTAAGGCACTTTCCAAAGGGCGCATTGGTGGAAATGAGGGCCAAGGGTGTAGGCGCCGGATGGTCGCCGCCGATGAAGTCTACCAGCGGCCAGGGGGCGCCAGGCTGGAAACCACGTCGGCGGACCTGACAAGGGGCGAGGATAGTCGGATAAGCGGGCCGAGCAGATGGAAGGACTATGGAGGTTTGACAGCCGAGGCGCGGATGGCGGAAGGCCAAGATGGCGGATTGTTCGTAAGGATGGAGTGGAAGGGGCCCGAAAGAAGAGGATTGTTCTAGTGGAAAGAGTATGCACCGGAATCGTAGGAAGGGCTGCCAAGGGACTGCTAGCGTCAGCGGCCGAGGGGCGCGGATGGGTGGCTATCCGGCCAAGCCGGTCGGGTACAATGTACCATTCGGACTGGTACCATATGGGTTCAGTGTACCGGCCGGGTTGGTACCATTTGGGGTTGGAGTACCGGCCGTACCGGTACACAGAGTCGGAG
This sequence comes from Sclerospora graminicola, assembly GCA_001887855.2. Lineage (NCBI taxonomy): Eukaryota > Oomycota > Peronosporomycetes > Peronosporales > Peronosporaceae > Sclerospora > Sclerospora graminicola. The sequence goes on along the minus strand of MIQA02023173.1, from coordinate 57,793 downwards.
TTAGCCGGTTTGCGTGGGTAAGATACATGACTGGTCAGGCGTGTTATTTGAGGTAGGTTACACAAAGGGAGTATTGGACATAGGATAAATCAGTATACGTTTCGCTTTCTTAGACGCAAGTCGCTTTATTGGTTCACGGCAGAGGGCTAACAAGGTCCCCTCTTGCTGTTATTGGTTTGCCCGGGGAAGGTTAAGTTAACCCACCGGAAGTCCCCTGACCGGGAGTCGCGGCGACTTCGTATACTCACCTCAAGTCGCCCGTGTTTTGAACACGGTATCAAGTATTGGGAAGTGGTGACATTTGGCCTTCTGTGGATACACATTTGGATTCGCCTTTCATTGTTATTGGTTTAGCTGGCCGATCGATTATTCTCGGTCCAGCCGGTACTATACAAACTTCAAGTGTCCTATTGGTTTAGCTGGCCGATCGACTATTCTCGGCCCAGCCGGCACTATACAAAGTTCAAGTATATTACCCAACGAGCTCCCCGGTGACGATTTCCGCCCAGGAGCTACCCCTAGTCCTACACCTCATCTCCCTATTGGACGGATTTACACTTTTCGCCCTAGGGTCCATCAAGAGAGCTAACCACCCAGTACTGACGGGTACACAAGGTGAGCTTTTAACATGCAACATTCGAGCAGTCGCGATCAAGCGGATGGAAGCGACCGATCCAGCCGGCCTCAAGCCGGATCGGATCATGACTCGGATGGACGGAGTACCCCCTCCGGTAGTCAGTCGTCTGGGACCCCCGTGGGTGTTCGCGTCTCAGGAAGATTTTCTGAGAGCGACTACACCACAATGGTGCGCGTGCCCGGATCTCTTGGTGACCCTGGATATCACCGCGAGTCCCTAGCGGGCGAAAGACCTAAACCTGTCAAATTTGTTGACGATGTTGTGTCGGGTGCATTGGGGGAAGGCATATCGCCCCCAATGCTGCTGAAGATGGAAGGATGCGATGGTCGCCTCGGATTGGGGGAGTTCGAGGTTGACATTAAAGAAGAAGTTACTCCCCTAGAGGCTCCGCCGGGGGCGGATTACGGTACTACTTACTGTAGTGCCGGCCGCTACACGGATGGAGCCGGATCGGACTATGGTGCAAGTCGTCATAGTCCGAGGAAGGATCATGGTTCCGACCATGATCCTAACGAACAAATGCATATTATGGATATAAAAGAAAAAATAAAGGAAGAAAAAGCGGAAGTCGGATACGACCGGAGTGGGAAGCCGGCCGGATCGGGACCAAGTCGCGATCTGGCCCCCCTACCCCTAAAGAAACCGGATTGGCAGGAATTGGATTATCCGACCTACAAAGACAAACCGCGATTCGAAGAGGAAGAAGAGAAGCAGGACGGCCTATCGACGGATATCGACTTGGAGCGTGCTTTCCATCTTCACGAGTTGGGGCAATTCTTGCGGACGGATAAGGTACTAAAAATAACACGGCCGAAGATCATAGGCGGATTGAAAGGTCCCGTCTCTCCCCCAACTCTCTCAGACGGCCACGTGTCCCTCATTAGAGGACTATTCGACCAACTCAAACAAGCCGGCATCAACACCGGCGTGTTTGATCCGAAAGAGTTGTTTGATCTGAAGATGGACAAGTTGAAGGAGGCGTCCAGCGCCCTGCACGACCACTTGGTACCGCTAGTGGGTTGCTCCCCGCCGTCGAAAAAGATGACAGCTACGACTGGAGTGGCGCCGTCCACGCCGCCGGCGACAAGCAAACCAGCCGGTATACACTCAGGCTCTTCGCAGTACGAGTCTGCCCCTTCGGAGGCGGACTCATCTGATTCATCGGTGGGTATCACCCGCATGACGCTTGGCCCAAGGGGAGCAGCGCGTGTGGCGACAGCCATGAGACTTGGAGGACGTGAGGATCCGGGTACGCCCGAGCGGAAGAACGCCGGCCAGTACAGCGTACAGGCCTGGCGGACAGCGGCGGCGGATCCAGAACCAAAGGAGGAAGACGAAGACGCGGACGGGCGAATTAAGAAGGAACGCCAATCTGGCAGCCCGGCTGCCCCTCAAGCCGCCCCTCAAGTCGCCCCTCAAGCAAGTCGCCCCTCAAGTCGCTCCTCAGGTGCCGGATCACCTGCAAAACATGTTCTCGGCGATGATGGAGCGATACTTGGAAGAGCAACGTCGGCTGAGCGCCAGCCGCGGCAGTCCGAAGTCACCGGACCAGCCCGCTCGTCGTGGGACACAGGCCCCCGAACCAGTCCAGTACTATGCGAGGGAGCCGAGTGATGAAGACATGGAGTCGGTGCAGTCCAAGCAAAGTGAACCCCATGCCGCCCCGCCGAGCCGTCAGACAGGTCGCCGGACCGGACGTCGGCCAACGAACAGGAAGCTGTCTCTCAGCGACGTGGATATGGAATCCGTCAAGTCGGCCAAGTACCATTACGATCCGGATGACTTGGATCTGGGGATGGCCCGCCGAGCCCATATGGCCTCGGCCCAAGCGTTTGACGCGGATTCGGGAGCGATCACGAGGGTGCGAATGTCGGCCACGTCCGAGCTGAAAGACTTCACCGGACGCGACGCGGACGAGGACCAGGCCCGAGGATGGTTGAGCAAGACGAAGTCGGCATTTCTCAGAGACCGGACGTCGGACTATGAGAAATGCCTGATCTTCGGGGATTTGATGAAGGGACCAGCGAAACACTGGATCCAACAGCTCAGCCGGGAAACCCGAGGAAATTGGAGGGGATTGGCCGGTGCGTTCGAGGAGCAATACTGCGGAGCTGGAATGTCAGCGGCGCGACAATATTTCCACTCCAAGAAGCGACCGGATGAGACCCCCCTGGAGTATCTCCATCGTTTGAATGTCGCTGGCATGAGAGCGGATATTCCCGTTAAAGAAGATACCAGCCGGTCGGAAGCTGCCCGCGAACACGTGGAACTTTTCATCAGCACGTTGGACGATCGGGAGCTGGCAAACCAGCTGGCGTTAATGCGGGTGAAGAATACGACGGAGCTGGAAGTGACGTTGCGCACGTACCTAAGGGCGAAGAAGCAAGGCCCCAAGGCAGCAGTAGGAACCGGCCGTTTCAAGTCCCGATTCAACGCGGATCAAGGAGGCCGGCCGCCATCTACCAGGACGGCCCGAGCCGTCCGCATGGTCGCCCGAGAGTCAGACGCGACTAGCTCGGAAGAGGAGTATCAGCGATCTGGGGGCGAGTCTGAGGAGGAACAGTATCGGTACCTTTTCTCGGCAGAAGCCAGTCAGCCGTCCAGGCTGCCAGCTGATTCCGGTCAGTCGAAGAGTTTTCCGGCTCGAGCTGACCAGGATTACCCTAAGCGCAAGTGCACTCACTGTGGGTCCATCAAGCATGACGACCGGAGCTGCTGGAAGCGGCTGACGTGCAAGAAGTGCGAGAGGAAGGGACACCCGGCGGAACATTGTCTGTTCACGTGTAAGGCTTGCGGGGAGGTGCATGAGGCGGGACTATGCCCAATGGAAGAATTCTACAACCTGTTGAAGAAGTGGTACGTCCCGACCAAGCATTCTGGAATGTTGCCGCCCGGAGCGGAAAAGATGTTAAACTAGATCGCTCGCCAGGTTGGAATCTGGTTCGAGCCGAGCGGTCTAGTGTTAGTATCTATGCATATGTCGGTAAAGAGGATAATCAAGAAGCAAAGCAAAGGATAACCGACAATACATGTAAGTTTGACGATTACGTCACCCGGTCCCCGGCCGGTACGGCTGACCCCTTCCTGGTGAGCAGTATACGGACGGATGAGTATTCCCGGTCTGAAGTGCGAATGGAATTGAACTTGTTACCTGGCGAGTCGCGAGGTTATTGGAAGTATCACTCGCCGGATAAATGGTTCAAGCAGGCCAAGGCGGATGGAAAAATCAATAACCAGAAAGCTACCATGTTGTTCGATTCTGGCGCAGAAGTGTCTATCGTAGACACCACCTTTGCTCGTAAGGTGGGGTGTGAGATAGACGAGACGAAGCGGCAAGAATGTATAGGCATTGGAGAGAGTTCGTACATGACCCAAGGAAGGACAAGAGTCAAGATTACGTTAGCTGGGTCACTGGTATATTACTTTACCGCCTGGGTAGGCAAGTTGGCCGGGCAGGATGCAATTTTGGGCATGGATTTTATGGTCCCGGCCGGTATACGGCTGGACTTATCGCATGGAACATTGACGTTGCCGGACGAAGTACAGATCCAGCTGGCCGGCCGGCGGCCCTTATATGGCGCCTACGTCCAGTTCCTCAAGCTAGGTCAGTTTGTAACGGTTCCCGTGGGAAAGGCGGTGGAAGTAATGTTACGATCACGCGACCGGCGGAGTAAGTTATGGCTGACAAGGGGCGAGTGCTGGGTACCATCTGTGGTTAAAGGGAGTGGACATCTCAACTTCATAAGCGTAACCAACATCTCTGAAAAACCCCTCACCTTGCATGAAGATGTGATTATTGGAATGTGGCTGGCCGAGGATAAAGTGCCCCGCCGGCCGGGCTATGTCACTGTTGGCTCAAGACGCTATATCGAGTGGCAAAACCTGGCTTTTCAGGCAACCACCGATCTGGTCAGCGAAGAGGAAGAATTAGAAGAGGACCAGACTCCGATGGTGGATAAACCCGAGTACCGGACCCCTTCTAAAATATTGACGCGGAGCCGGCCGTCGCCGGATCCGGCTGAATGTATTGGCCGAAGCTATGCCCCGATCGCGGAACTGGTTTTGCCCACTCAGAGGGAGACGGACGAACGACAGGGTCGGGAGAAAGGACCAAAGAGTTGCATATGCGGTCAACCCCGATGACAGTCGGTGTGACGACCGAAGTGAAGGCGGATCGGCCCAGCCGACGGGACCGATAGTCGAAGGGATCGGCCCAGCGGCAGTAGATCTTGTCGAAGGCGGATCGGCCCTGCCGGCCGAGCAGAATTCGGAATTAGCCGAAGGCGGATCGGCCCAGCCGGCCGAGCAGAATTCGGAAATAGCCGAAGGCGGATCGGCCCAGCCGGCCGAGCAGAATTCGGAAATATCCGAAGGCGGATCGGCCCAGCCGGCCGAGCAGGATCCCGAAGCGGCCGAAGCCGATCAAGTCTGCATTCATGAAGGGGGCGAGCTATACGTTGAAGGCATGGAAGAACAGATGGCGGTGCTACCTGAGGTGACCCCCTGCCCCCCAGCAGTCACTATCGACGATCTACAAGTGGGAGACCCGGATGTGAACACCCCGGAGGAGATCAGCAGATTGAAGGATATTATATGGAAAAGACGACATCTGTTGATCGGACCAGGGAACGCACTTCCTCCGGCCGCCCATGGGGCGGTTTGTGATATCGATGTGGGAGGTGCCAAGCCGGTAGCACAGAGATGCCGAAGAGTCGCCCCCCAATATCGGGAAAAGCTGTCAGAGCTTATCAAGGGTTTGCTGGCCACCAAGATAATTCAGCCGTCCACCTCGCCATGGGCTTCGCCCATTGTAATTATCATTAAGAAGAATGGGGTGGATATAAGGTTGTGCATCGATTACCGGCTGGTGAACCGGCTGACTAAGCTGATGGTTTATCCGATGCCGCTGATAAACGACCTGCTGGAGGACTTGGATAAAGTTTTGTGGTATTGCTCATTGGACATGGCCAGTGGATTCTGGGTGGTCTCTATGACCGATCGTGCACGGGAGATCTCTGCGTTCGTGACGCCCTTCGGGTTGTTCGAGTGGAACCGGATGCCGTTCGGTCTGAAGAATGCCCCGCAGATTTATCAACGGCTGATAGATAACGCGCTGTACGGACACTTCAAGATCAAGGCGGATCAAGATCCGGCTCTGGTCGGGGATGTGTTCGCCGAAGGTGACCCGGACCCCGACCCAAAACCTTCAGTTTTGGGGCGGCGGTCTTACATTGATGACATTCTCGTTACGGCAACTACCTGGGATTTATTGTGTGACAAAGTGGAGAAACTGATGGTTACGTGTGAAAAGTGGAATCTTTCCATTAGTGTGGTTAAGAGTTTCTGGGGAAAGACTAAGGTAACCTATCTGGGTCATCAAGTGTCGATTGCCGGGTTGGAGGCTAACCCGAAGGATTTGGAGTCCTTGAGTAATCTGCCTTTCCCGCGATCCCTAAAGGCTATGCAATCCTTTTTGGGCAGCCTGAATTATTACAGTCGGTTCATCGAGGATTTTGCAGTCTATGCGGCGGTCTTGTATGAGTTGCGGGAGGTGGATTACCATAAGCTGAGAGAGCAGGATAGGCAAGCGGAGACGCAGGCCGGGCCGGCAATTTCAGCCAATGGGGAAGCGCCCTTTTCAGGTATTTCGGCTAATGAGGAAGCGCCCTTTTCGGATGTTTCGGCCAATGAGGAAGCGCCCTTTTCGGGTAGTTCAGCCAATGGGGAAGCGCCCTTGTCTGCCCAGACAAGCGACCGGCCGCCGAACCCCGACGCAGCCGGCCCGGACGACCACATGACCCGAGCGATGGTGGCTTTCGGCATGCTAAAGGCGAAGATGGCGACCACACCGGTCCTGAAACATTTCGATGTTAATAAGACTCCGGTGGTCATTATCTACGCTAACAAGTGGGCCATCTCGGCCGCTCTCGTGCAGGATCATGATGGAGTGTACTGTCCCGTGACCTTCACCAGCCGGACCCTGAAAGTTAATGAAGTTAATTACGGATTGGTGGATAAAGAAGTTCTGGCTCTATTACGGATCTTGGATGTGTGTTATACTATGCTGGTGTCTCGGACTATCAAAGTACTATCCAGACGGTCGACCCTATCATGGCTCCTGACGGCGAATGGGATTGATGGCCGGCTGGGGAGATGGGCGGCTCTGCTGTCTCAGTGGTCCCTCGAAGTGATTAAGTGTACTAAGGGGGAAGAGGAAATACTGGGCACATTGGCTGCCAGCATTACCCCCAGGGCAGAAGTGGAGGAAGCACTGATAGCGATCGCACCTCGGAAGCAGCCTCGACAAACTATTGTGTTGCCGCCGCCAACAGTGGGACCCACGGAGGAACTAATGGTTTTGAGTTTCGATGGGTCGGCGAGTGTAAAGAAAGGGGTCGGAGCCTATAGTGCCATTTTGTGGAAGCTGCCCGAATGGAAGGCGATCGCGGCCGCCTCGGATTTCACGCCTGGCATCACGGTGAACGAAGCGGAGTATAGAGGACTGCTGCTTTCTCTAGATCTGTTGGCTGGCCGGACACAGGGGCGGATCATCATATGCGGTGATTCCAACCTAGTGATCCGGCAAATCACCGGAGAGATAGATCGCAAGGCGCCGCGGCTGAGACTGTTAAATGATCGAGTTATGTCCGCCTTGCGGAGGTGGCCGGAGCACGAATTGCTGCACGTCAAATGAGACTGGAATAACAGCGCAGACCATCTGGCCACCTTAGCCATGCGAGATCAGACCGGACTCACCGTCTCGGATCCAGGATTGTTAGACGAATTGGCGGAGATGAACAGACTGTCGGAGATAATCAAACCGGCCGCTAGCGACGAGGGTCCCTCGCCCGAATCCAGCCGTCCCGGGGAAAAGGAATATAACGACCGCGACTGGGAACAGGACGTCCACGCCCGATCGAACCAGGAAGTACCCTGCAGCAATAAAAGGTCCCTCTAGGCGGACCCCCGAGCAGGCCTGGCGAGGCTAACCACGGTTAGTAGTCAACAGTGAATGTTTGGAGTGGGAACGGAAGAGGAACGGATGGATATATTAAAAAAGGAAAACTGAGAGAAATAGAAGAATTAAAGCAAGCCCGACTACTCATCCCCGTCGATGATTATACTTGCCTCGGAGCCGAGTCACGCGAAGCCCAGGGTGGTCGGAGGGCCGTGCGCGGTATTGATTGCGCCAAGGATCTTGCCGGTCGATGGCCGCCAAAGATTGAGAAAGAGAGGTGGTCTGATCCAACGCATCTAGGCCGGGATACCACGTCCCTCCTTCCGCTGCACATCCACTCCGGCGGTTTGGCAGATGGAGCATGAACGGGAAGAGAAACAGGTCCAAGTCACATTCACCATCCCGGATACCCGCCATGATGAACGCGCACAGACGGACCCACGCTTCGGAAGCTCGCCCCCGACGATTCTTGCGGGCAAGGGAGTACCTGCGGAGGGACTCGTCCGCTCGCTTGTTCTCGGCCGAGATGTACAGGAAGTGGGTAGACTCCCAGATGGCCCAAGCGTGAGTCACGGTGAAATCATGAAGTCTCGCTTTGAATTCCGTGAACCATGGATAGGATGGAAGCCCCATATCCGGCATCTTGGTGTGCAAGATTTTCCAGGGCTCGGTCTTCATGAGTGTGTCGATGGCGTCCGACTTCATCAGGTTAGGGTCCCAAGTCTTTGGAGACGGTGCCTTGTAGGATCGTGGGAATAACCAGAGATGCGGACGGGACAGAGATTGAGCGAGTTGGGAACTGGAGATATCAGCCAGGCTGGTATTGCCCAGTTGCTCGACTGGCCAAGGCAGTATGGCAGACCGATCCGCCCCACTGGGGAAACGCCCTCCCCGATAACCATGCACCTCGGAAGGAGCTCGTAAAAGGGGAGCGGCCTGGCTCTGAGTTGCCTCGAGCTGGTTTTGAAGTCCACACAATAAGGACCTAAAACGATCTTCTTTATCCAGCATGGCATGACAAACACGGTCCGCCCGAGCCAGTATGGCATGGGCGTCGGAATTCTCCTGGCGGGCCCGGTACAGCTCAGACCGCAACTCCTGTTGCCGAGAAGTGGCTTCTTGCAACTGCCGCTCCAGATCCGTGATTTGGCGAAGGGCCTGGGCGTGGGAGTCGCGCAGGTGGTCGCGGTTGTCCCGCACCTTATCCAGGTCTTGGGACACCTGGCAGAGCCGGGTACGAAGATGCGTAAGCTCCCGAGACATGTCCGGAATTTTGGCAGATTGCTGTTTCAGCTCTTCTAACTGTTGAACTGCGGAGTGACAAGAAAATAACAAAAAACTGTAAGCAACTGGGCCATCGCGTAAGAAGAGACGAGGCACTCACGCTGAAGCTTGGATCGTTGGACCAGTTCCTGATTAGCAGACCGGAGAGGTTCAACGACGTCTTCCAACATGCGGAGGCGGTTACGCTCTTCTGTCAGGATGGTGACTTGGCTCTCGAGATCGGCCACTTGTTTCCGGAGATTGATTACTTCCGGAGATGGGCCCCGAGCGGCGGCTTCGTCAGCCCGACGGTTGGCAGCGGCGAGTTGCCGAACCAAGTCGGCCTGGATCTGCTCCAAGTCATCCACCTGGGCGGTCAACATGTCCAGCCTCTTTTCCATCCCCGCTGTCTCGGAGATCGGGGTGGATGGCGCGGCCGCTCGTTGTAGAGCGTCCGTGAGTTGACCTACAATGGCCCTGAGGCGGGCCACCTCATCCTCCGCTGCTTTGCGACCAAGTTTCAGTTCGGCGACCCGGGGGTTCAGGCGGTCCAACATCGCGCAAGAAGTGTTGAAGCTCCGAAACAGAGATTCATAGTTGTCCTGACAGGATCGAAGCTCCTCCCGAAGGGAAGAAACGACGACCTGCAGCCTGTCCCGTTTGCCGCAGGCTTGGCCGTGAACGCGGAGCGCGGCCTCGGCGTCAGCGGACGACAGTACCAGATCGGGAGTGCGAGACGATTTCGGCGGTTGTGCGACCTCCACTCCGCTGGCAGGCGAGTCGTCGTCCACAAGAACAAGACGGCAGACGTTGGCCTTGTCAATTTGCAAGACTGGAGATTAATCAAGACAATGTCAGTATTGGTGGACATGCATGATAGCCAGTGCGGAGATCGACTGAGTCCATGGAGATGTTATAAAGTGGTGGGATGACGTACCAAAGCGAGGCATGGATGAGCGGTATCGGGTCAAGTAAGTTCGAGTGAGATCGTGTCCCGACCGTTGTGCGGCCGTGTCGCGACTCAGGGGCGGCTGTGGTGAAGCGACTTATAAAATAATGTAAGGCACTTTCCAAAGGGCGCATCCTGATTGGTGGAAATGAGGGCCAAGGGTGTAGGCGCCGGATAGGCGCCGCCGATGAAGTCTACCAGCGGCCAGGTGGCGCCAGGCTGGAAACCACGTCGGCGGACCTGACAAGGGGCGAGGATAGTCGGATAAGCGGGCCGAGCAGATGGAAGGACTATGGAGGTTTGACAGCCGAGGCGCGGATGGCGGAAGGCCAAGATGGCGGATTGTTCGTAAGGATGGAGTGGAAGGGGCCCGAAAGAAGAGGATTGTTCTAGTGGAAAGAGTATGCACCGGAATCGTAGGAAGGGCTGCCAAGGGACTGCTAGCGTCAGCGGCCGAGGGGCGCGGATGGGTGGCTATCCGGCCAAGCCGGTCGGGTACAATGTACCATTCGGACTGGTACCATATGGGTTCAGTGTACCGGCCGGGTTGGTACCATTTGGGGTTGGAGTACCGGCCGTACCGGTACACAGAGTCGGAGTTAGCCGGGTTGCGTGGGTAAGATACATGACTGGTCAGGCGTGTTATTTGAGGTAGGTTACACAAAGGGAGTATTGGACATAGGATAAATCAGTATACGTTTCGCTTTCTTAGACGCAAGTCGCTTTTATTGGTTCACGGCAGAGGGCTAACAAGGTCCCCTCTTGCTGTTATTGGTTTGCCCGGGGAAGGTTAAGTTAACCCACCGGAAGTCCCCTGACCGGGAGTCGCGGCGACTTCGTATACTCACCTCAAGTCGCCCGTGTTTTGAACACGGTATCAAGTATTGGGAAGTGGTGACATTTGGCCTTCTGTGGATACACATTTGGATTCGCCCTTCATTGTTATTGGTTTAGCTGGCCGATTGATTATTCTCGGTCCAGCCGGTACTATACAAACTTCAAGTGTCCTATTGGTTTAGCTGGCCGATCGACTATTCTCGGCCCAGCCGGCACTATACAAAGTTCAAGTATATTACCCAACGAGCTCCCCGGTGACGATTTCCGCCCAGGAGCTACCCCTAGTCCTACACCTCATCTCCCTATTGGACGGATTTACACTTTTCGCCCTAGGGTCCATCAAGAGAGCTAACCACCCAGTACTGACGGGTACACAAGGTGAGCTTTTAACATGCAACATTCGAGCAGTCGCGATCAAGCGGATGGAAGCGACCGATCCAGCCGGCCTCAAGCCGGATCGGATCACGACTCGGATGGACGGAGTACCCCCTCCGGTAGTCAGTCGTCTGGGACCCCCGTGGGTGTTCTGAGAGCGACTACACCACAACGGTAAACCTCTATCAGTTTGGGTTGACGGATCACCGCCTCCACCGATTTCTGAAGAGCCTCAATTTGCTGATTTGGAACAATAAAAAAATGTGTGACTGAAAATTCATGTGGAAGTAACACGAATGTGAACTTGTACGTACTTTGGTTTAGGACTGTATCACGTAATACTTGGGTGTCCGACCGCAGAGGACCGACCAGGTCTGGAGCCACCTTCACAACCGTTCAGTTACAATTTAAATGTGGTGCCCTCTGCTGTTGGGCCGCCCGCAAAAAGCATCGGAGTACAAGGCATTGCCAATCAGACTCTAATAAATCTGAGGAGCGTTCATTAACCCAAACGGCATCCGATTTTAATCAAAGAGACCGAAAGGCGTAACAGAGACCGATAATTCTCGAGCCCGATCACAGATACCACGGATCATATCGAACGAGCCGTACCACAAGACCTTATCCAAATTTTCAATCGGGTCATTTCTCAGGAGCATTGTATATACTATCAGCTTGGTAAGCTTGTTGACCAACCTATAATCGATACATAGTCTAATATCATCTCCATTCCTTTTAATCACGATTTCGATCGGTGAAACCCACGGCAGAGAATGACGGTCGAATAATTTTCATACTTAGTAAGCCATTGATTAGGTCGGATAACTTCTCCAGATACTGTGTCGCGACACTACGGTAATATTAGACGATCGAAGTTTTGTTGGAGCCGATTTTCAGACTGACTTTCTCGGTGGAACCCGGATTCCCACTGGCCTGGACGGCCAATTTTCGCAGTACTCCGCGAATCCTGGTATGTATCTTGATCGAACAAATCACCACTAGAATGACTGGCTCGATCATCCCGGTCTTCCGACCGGTCGTCATGTACGATAATTTTTTAAAAACTTTATCTCACCTTGTGTACCCGGTGGTTACACTCACTCAGGTAGACTCTAGACAAAACTTATCTTCCTGATCAGGTCACGGGAAGTATCTTTTAAATACCGGGGTGTTCTCCGGTGGAAATCTTTACCGGAGGACAGAGTAGAAGTGATACCTTATGTAAAATACCGTATAAGTCGGGTCGAGAAATTTCGACCGCCCGGTCCGGCCAATAACGAGAGGTAACCAATAACCACTCGGAGATACGTAAATTTCACGATGTATTCACGATTTTTTTACATTTTTTCCACTCAGTTATCCCCAAAATTTTTTTAATTAATAAGCGTGTTCCGAGCACATGGACGTGAGGGGTGAGGATACAGTGACCCAGTAAAATCCGTCGGGGGTCTGGGGCAAGCCAAAGTGTGTCTATTCCCGTCTCAAACGGAAATTAGATAAGCTAAAAGGGACCTTGTTAACCCTGTGCTCCCAATGACCACCGACACGTGGCGGAGCGTCTCTTTGTTTAGGGGGTAAACTAAATCTTATTATTAGAATATAAAGATCCAATACTATGTGTACCGAAAAACAACTTATGTGACCTAATGTTCCAATCTTGGTCATCCCATCACATGATTGGCCGAAATCGCCCTCAACCAGTCTTCATTAGAACCCGACCCTCCTTGCTGTTTCTAATATTCTTCACAGTCGGGTCACCTCTGCTGACCCGGACTTGACCTTTAAGCCGACCTCTTAGAGTCTACTTCTTGTTGTCTACTTGTTGTCGACTTCTTGGGGTCGACTTCTGAACTCGACCTTTCTGAACCGGCTTCTGGAGGCGACTTCGACACGATCTGGGACCTTTCCAAACCATCCGCGCTACGTATTCTGTTACTCCTTAATCTCTTTCAGCTCCACTAGACTTAGTCAGTGTTCTCCATCGACGGTAATGCCTAGTGTCGGACCAGCAGGTTTAACTGGTCGATCATAGAAATGAACCAGTCTGTTCGCTCGAATCACCGATGTCAAGCCATTATATTTTCGAAAGACGTAACCCAACCACATATCATGAGATGATTAAGCTGGAATCTAGATCTGTTGACGCATCCCAACTGATATCCAGCTATTGGGTCGACCTGGTCTGACACTAAACCATCCATGGGCAGTGGCGTGACTAAACTGATCCATCCAGCTGAATAACCCATTATCCGGTGGGACAACCTGGTTTGACACTTAACCATCCGTGGGTGGTTGCGTGACTTAACGGATCCACTCCAAGCCAAACAATCCATGATCCCGTATGACAATGCATTACCTTCATACTTTTCCACACATTCTCCGGTTGACCCCGTTATTACGTGCATCTTTCCAAGTCGGGTCGAACCCGTCCCAGGTAGCCAACTACCACTTCCGTTCGATCCATAGTGGCTGGTATCGTGATCATCCACTCATATTTATATATAAAGTCTACTTTACCACAGCCGCATCTGCGACTGATCACAGCCGCGCAACGGTGGTGACCCGACTCACACGTCACATCATTTTACGGTAAACCAGATTAAAAAACGCAGATGGAAGTCGTCTACATCTCAGTGCTGACTGGTGGTCGCAAGGGTACCCATCATGGATGTGTTTGATGGGACGATTGATAGGTGGGATGTACCGAACGAACGACGGATGATACATGAAAGAACGGGTTAGCTGGAAAATGTGGAGAAAAGTATGGAGGTCGCTGTTAGCATGCCTTATCATGAGTGGAGTGGATTGGTTGAGTATCACGACAATGTGGCTCTTCGGATATAGGACCGGGTCGACTTAGAATTTGGACCAGACAGGTCGAGATATAGACGACGAAGTATGGTTACGGTTGGTTTGACACATAGAATGTGTTGGAATTATGTTGCCCGGGTGATATCGAGGTTAATATCAGTGATCCGAAAAGTGAGATGATTATGGAGGATGGTTGATCGATTAAACTTGCCGGTCCATACTCAATACATGGTGGTCTTATCGAGTAAAAAAAAGCTCAAGGTAGATAGCATTGATTTATCTGGAGACGTACTAAAGTAAGTCGATGACGGTTTCGAAGGTCAGTCAAAGTTAGCCTAAAGAAGCCGACCACGAGCCGATACAGCAAGGATGAGTACGTGTCAGCTACAGAAGCCGGTTTCAGATCAACCAGAAAAGCCGATCCCGAGCTGATCTCAAGCCGAACCCAAGTCAGCTCGAGTCAGTCTAAGTCGGCCTCAAGAAACCGACTACAAGAAGTTTAAGCAAGGTCAGCTCTGTGTCAGCCCCAGAAGTCAGCTTTAGATCAGCCCAAGAAGCCGACTCCGAGCCAAATCCAACTCCATATCCACAATAAGAGGACCAGGTCAGATCAGCTGAAGATCGGTTGAAGGTCGTACCGACCAGGTGAGACCAGGTTGAAGATCGGTTGAAGATAGATCCGACCACGGTAAAGATCGGTTGCAGATAGGTTGAAGCTGGTACTGACCAGGCCAGACCAGGTTGAAGATCAGTTGAAGGTGGTACCGACTTATCGATAAGATAGGACGATCAAGTTTGAAATATTAGGTAAGTCACATAGGTTGGTGTATGGTACATTAGGTATTAGATATTGCATATAAAATAATAGGATTGTATTTACTCCCTAAGCAAAGAGTCACTCCACCACGTACCGTCGGTCATTGGGAGGACAGGGTTAACAGCGCCCTGTAGCTTTAATAAATTCTCGGTTGAGACGCACATAAATGCATTTTGGCTCACCAGAACTCCTCGACAAGATTGTTTTAGGTTTTTCGGCCCTCCCTCTCATGCTCCGTTTTTTTTTACACGTTACATTAATTGAAAAAGTTTTTTGTGAAAAGAACCTTGTGGTTTGATTTTTACTGTAGAAGATCGTGATTACGTGGTTATTGGTTATCCCTCGTTTATTGGCTGGTCCGGTCGGTTGTAGAATCCCGACTTGACCTTTACGTTACTTATACGCGGTATCACCCCTAATCTGTTCTCCGGTGAAGATTTTTACATGAAACACCCCTTTCTCAAACAAGTAATACCCTCCGACCTGATTGGAAAACTTTAAGCGGCTAGAGTCCAACTGAGCAAGTGCGTGAAACCACCGAATACCAGCGGGAACAGAATGTGAGATAAAGTTGAATTTGGATTCTTTTGTATTCTATGACTAGTCGGAAGACCTGGACTATCGGGCCAGTCACTCTAGTGATGACATGTCCGATCCTGAAATCGATCAGAATCAACGAAGGTTCCCTCCGATAATTTTGGTCGTCCGGGCCAGTGAGAATCCGAGTACCTCCCAAAACTCCGTTCTATTTGAAAAACGGCTCCACCACAACTTCGTTTTAAAGGGAAAACATGATCGATTTAATTTTTTACTCCATCCGGTAAAGTTCACGTCAATGACAGATCATTCACTAGCTTACGTAGACCGACCTCTCCAAATTACAAGTCATTATTCTTTGTCGACCGCCACCATCGCTTCCGCGATCTTCCTTCCTCGTCGTATACAGGGCGGGGAACATTCCGACCGCAAATAGCACTATACGGGGGTAATATTAGAGTGGGGATCAAACGCCAAGACCATGGCAAAGCAAAAATTGGTCGATGGTGGACGCGTCGAGCAATACGCTGACTCAGCCGAATGTCAGGACCCTTGGAGGAACCAAAATCAAGATGAACCATTGAGCCATCCTGGCCTCTAAGTCGTTGTCTACACCGCAAGTATTGGACTTTGATTATTGCAATCGAAGGTCTACATTATTATTTTACGTCTAATTTATAAAAAAACATATCACTACCGATGTTCCCAATTCTTCCTTTCCACAGTCCATGACTCCACGTCGGTATTCATCACTGGTTCACTCTGTATTTAGCAAATGTAATAACCACAAAAACATGTAATCCATCGATTCCGATCGGGTTGGTTTCGAACGGGTCGATTCCGACCAGGTTTTTTCGACCAGACGACCGGTCAGCAAATGCCGGTCGACCATGAGTATTATGAGTCTCAATCATGTTCCTCTTGGTTCTCCATGATTTCGAACATGTTACAATTTATGCGTTCACGTTCGACGACCGACTGGTCAACCTGATAGGTCTGCAATGCTTCCAGTCGGTCGCTTTCCCGCAGTATAGAGTAATCTTCCTCTCTTAATTCATGTAAAATAGCTGCGTAAACCAAAGAAGTCTTCGATGAACTCGCTGTAGTAATTTAGACTACCAAGGAAAGATTACATAGACATTAACGATCTGAAGATTGGTTAGTTGCTAAGTATCCCAACAATTTGGGAATGAGCTTCCAACACCTTGATCGACATGTTATGGAAAAAGTAGGCGACCTTCCGTCGGGTCCAATACGATTGGCCAAATCGATTGACAGATTCCATCGCTCTTAAGTATCAAGCAATCATTTGACATTATCGCACAGTATATCCCAGGATGTAGCTGTGACCAGGAGGCTATCTATGTAAGACCGTCACCCTAGCACTGAAAGTTTTTGATCCCCATTGGATTCACCTTCGTTAAATACATCATTCAACTTGACCGTTTTCCTATCGGTACTGATCTGCAAATAACCATACTAGACATGGTTAATCAGCCTCGGATAAAACTAAGGAGCGTTCTTTAATCCAAACGGCATTCGATCCCATTCAAAGATACAGAATGGAGTAACAAAGACCTATATTTCCATGGCCCTATCGGTTACCCAGAAACCACCGGCCATGTCTAGCAAACAGTACCACAAGACTTTCAAGTAGATCTTTTGCTCAAGGGCAAACTTATTTATCCATCAGCTTCGTGAGCTTGTTGATCATCCTGTAATCGATTTATATACACAGTCTTATATCAACTCTATTCTTTTTTATCAAAAACTCGATTGGTAAGCCCATGACGAGGATGTCGGTTGGATAATTTTCGTCCTTTATCAGGTCGGACATCTTTTCCCGATACTTTTGTTCGACGCTACCACAACATTGAGCGATCGGTTCAGCCTTCCCCCCCCACACACACACATCGATGTCACAAACCGCTCCATACCCGGCGAGGGGGGGTATTGCCCTTCACAATCAACAAATGACACCTCTCCCAGATGGTTTTCTTAAGTTGGTCAATCGGTTTAGGAGAAATGATGTAGCCGGTTGGTCTAGACGTACTTTTTGTGCTCTTTCACGTGGTGAAGTCGTATTTTATGTACCACATGTACTTTTTATGACATTTAGATATTAATTTTGGCCTGTCTTTACCGGTCGCCGTTCTGTAGGTCATCCAGGGTAACTTCTGCCATACAAGGCGACATCTCCTGCAGACCAGCCATCTGGTTTTGATGTCATCTATGAACTGGTTAACACTCTCATTGACACATACTTGTTCATCATTCGGGTCGTTTTCTTTGAGTCCGTTTTGGCCAGGGGGCAACATTTACTGGTTATCTGTTTTCCGATCGCTTCCGAATTCCGGTTCAGTTTCGTTCACTAATACGGGTCTTCTTTGTTCGGCCTCCTTCATCCGATCGAGTTCAACCTTTCCCCGGTCTGTAATCACGAATACATTGGAAGGCGTTTGTTATCGTCATCATCTGTTTCGATAGCCACATGCGTCGCAATCGAGACAGCATCCATACTTTTCGGGCATTCTTCACCACCTATTTTACTAATCGACCATGAAGTACTTTTCTGACCGGTAACTAAGTATGAGTGATATATTCTGTCTTGTCCGCCAAAGATGAGGTACCATTACGTGACATATCCTCGTTACAGATCGGATCGGTAGTAGGTTGGTACGCCAGGTTTCGCCACTCGGTATATCTCCGCAACCCGATCAAAACGTATCCATTTGTAAGGCCACTTTGCTCCCAGGTAACCATATCCTATAAGTATGTCCTCGTGTAAGATCGGTGACTCAACAGAAATATAGCAATTCTAATCTAACTCGACTTGTCGATCCCTTGATAAAAGTCGATACCCATCGTTTGGCACGAGACAACCATACGGTCAACTGTTTGGATCGTTACATCGACCGATTGGGCAACGGGTACATTTTCGTATTGGCCCATCTTCACCATTTGTGTACGTAAACCATACAAAGGCCAAGCTGTATCTATACTTTATCTGCAGGGTTAGGGTTCCATGGGACAGGTCAAGACGGATACCGACTGGGACCATAAATTCCATACCCAGTATGGAATCCTGACCAGCACTTATGTACGTGGAATGGAATAAAACGAAAAGGATATGTACCTAGATCGTGGGTGATGACACACAAGGTTTGGACCATGGCCTTCATTGCTATGAGCGTCTCGGACCGTTCAGATTCTTTCGGAGTCTGAACACTGGCGATATTGGCGGATATACGATCGCGCTCCGCAGGCAACAGTTGAAATGGTTTTTCATGTCTGATCGGTCTCTGACCAAAGCGGCACGAGCGTCGTTGAGCTGGTCATAATCCGCACGCAAGATCTCCAGTTGTCGGTCAACATCGTGAGCTTGATGATCGACGACCGCGGCCTGGTGGGCAGCAACTGCTAATAGACCCACCAGCCCGCGGTCATCAATCGCGCCCGTCGTTCAAGTTCGACTCGCAGGTCGGATAGCTCGGCCCAAAACGTCTGATTAGTTTCGGATCGTAAAGTCAGTTTAGAAACCACACTAAGCAGACCTCCCCGGAGGTGACTGGCGTCCGCTACACCCAAAGAGAGTGGGCCGATCCCCTCCCCTAAACGTTTTAGTTGTTTGAGATGATGAAGGGGTCGATTAGGGACATACTAGATAACGAGAGGGGGGGGGCAGTTGAAAGTCGACCAAGCATAACACTGGCGGGTGATAATCGTCTGCAGATGTCTTGACCGAAGTCACCGAGATTGGCAAGCCGATACTTGACGGAGGCGAAGGGATACTTGACGAAAGATCCGGCGAAGGAGTGGAAGATTGTCAGAAGACGGAGTCGACTCTGCCATGATCGGTAGCTGAAAAAGCTTATATGAGGTGACTCTGACCGCAGTCGTTATGCGGCTACGATCAGATTCAGGGGCAGCTGTGGTAAAGCAGGTAAAAAAACGCAAATATAAGTGGTCCACATCTCAACGCTGATTGGTGATCGCAACGGCACCCATCATGGATGGGCTGGATGGGACGATTGATAGGTAGGACGTACCGATCTCACGATGGATGATACATGAAATAACGGGTTAAGTGGAAAATGCGGAGAAAAGTATGGAGGTCGCTGTTAGCATGCCTAATCATGAGTGGAGTGGATTGGTTAAGTATCCCGACTATGTATGGATGTTCGGATATCGGACCGGGTCAACTTAAAAGTCGGACTGGACCGATCGAGATATAAACAAATCAGTATGTTTACGGTTGGTTCGACACATAAGATGTGATGGAGTTCTGTTGCTCAGGTAATATCGAGGTTAAATATCAGTGATCCGAATAGTCAGATGGCTATGATGGATGGTTGAACGATTTAAATTGCTGGTCCAGTCTCAAGACATGGTGGTCTTATAGAGTTAAAAGGCTCAGGGTGTATAGCATTGATTTGTATGGAGACATATCAAAGTAAGTCGAAGACGGCTTCGAAGGTCATCACAACCGGCGCCGTTCAGGGTCAAGAAGTCAGCACAAGTTGTCCTAGAGAAGCTGACCACGAACCCATACAGCAAGGATGAGTACGTGTCAGCTACAGAAGCCGGTTTCAGATCAACCAGAAAAGCCGATCCCGAGCTGATCTCAAGCCGACCCCAAGTCAGCTCGAGTCAGTCTCAGTCGGCCTCAAGAAACCGACTACAAGACGTTTAAGCAAGGTCAGCTCTGTGTCAGCCCCAGAAGTCAGCTTTAGATCAGCCCAAGAAGCCGACTCCGAGCCAAATCCGACTCCATATCCAGAATAAGAGGACCAGGTCAGATCACCTGAAGATCGGTTGAAGGTCGTACCGACCAGGTGAGACAAGGTTGAAGATCGGTTGAAGATAGATCCGACCACGGTAAAGATCGGTTGAAGATAGGTTGAAGGTAAATCAGACCACGAAAAAGATCGGTTGAAGATAGGTTGAAGGTGGTACTGACCAGGCCAGACCAGGTTGAAGATCAGTTGAAGGTGGTACCGACTTATCGATAAGATAGGACGATCAAGTTTGAAATATTAGGTAAGTAACATAGGTTGGTGTATGGTACATTAGGTATTAGATATTGCATATAAAATAATAGGATTGTATTTACTCCCTAAGCAAAGAGTCACTCCACCACGTACCGTCGGTCATTGGGAGGACAGGGTTAACAGCGCCCTGTAGCTTTAATAAATTCTCGGTTGAGACGCACATAAATGCATTTTGGCTCACCAGAACTCCTCGACAAGATTGTTTTAGGTTTTTCGACCCTCCCTCTCATTCTCCGTTTTTTTTACACGTTACATTAATTGAGAAAGTTTTTTGTGAAAAGAACTTTGTGGTTTGATTTTTACTGTAGAAGATCGTAATTACGTGGTTCTTGGTTATCCCTCGTTTATTGGCTGGTCCGGTCGGTTGAAGAATCCCGACTCGACCTTTACGGTACTTATACGCGATACCACCCCTAATCTGTCCTCCGGTGAAAAATAGCAGCAAGAGGAGACCTTGTTAACCCTCTGCTGTGAACCAATGAAAGCCACTTACGTCTTAGAAAGCGAAACGTATACTGATTTTTATCCCAATATCCATACAACCTTTTGTGTTACCTACCCCAAATAGCCCGGCTGGATAGTCATGTGTCCTACCTGAAATAGCCCAATCAGCTCCACCTGGATGTCTTTTGTGTACCGTACACCCAACCTTCCGGCTCGGCTCGATTCCGTGCCTGGCTCCAGCCGCTGGTCAATACACCTGGCAGCTACCTGTTTCCACATGAAAACACCCCTGTCTCAAACAAGTCATATTCCCCGACCTAATTGGAAAAAATTAACCGTCTAAAGTCCACCTGAGTGAGTGCTTGAAACCACCGAATGCCTGTGGGAACAGAATGTGAGATGAAGTTTAATTTGAATTATTTTGTACTTTATGACTAGTCGGAAGACCTGGACTTTCGGGGGCCAGTAACTCTAGTGATGACTTGTCCGATCCTGAAATCGATCAGAATCAACGAAGTTTCCCTCCGATAATTGGTCATCCGGGCCAGTGGGAATCCAGGTTCCTCTCAAAACTTCCTTTCTAGATTTGGGAATCGGTTCCACCACAATGATGCGCGTGCCCGATCACTTGGTAACTCTAGATAATTCATTGATATGAGAAATATGTGAAGATCACAGTGGAAGAAGCTTTTTCGGCAGTATTGAAGGAAAGCGTATCGCCTTCGATACCGTCCAAGTTTAAAGGAAGCGATGGTCGACCTGGTCCGGTGGAATTTCGGGTCGGCATTAAAGATGAAACAACTCCCCATAAGGCTCCGACCGGAGCCGACCAGGGTTATATCAAAACCAACTATAATCAGGGAAAGGATCGAGGTGTCGACCTTGATCCCATGCAAAATAAAATTAGAAACGACCAAAAAAGATGGAAGCTTATCAATATGATCCACCCTAAAAATATATATATAACCTAAACTCACATGTTCGAAGACGATGAGAAAAAAAACGAACGTATTAGCATAACTACGGTCAAGGATGTTGAACGAATATTCTACCTACGTGAGTTCAATAGTTTCCTGAAGACTAATTGAGTCTTGAAAATCATCCGACCTAAGATTCTTGAGAAGCTGGGAGGTCGGGCAACTAGGCAGAGCACCTTCGGTAATCAGCTCAATCTGATCAGATACTTGCTTGGTCAGATCGAAGAAGGCGACATCACTCCTGGTTCATTTGACGGGCATAAGCCTTTCCGTCAAGACAGAGAGATAAGAAAGGAAGCTATGGTAGAGTTATACGAACACCTGGTGTCGTTGGACGAAGTGTATCCCGTGGCCCCATCGCCACCGGTTGATACTTCACATCGATCACAGCTGATCGAACATCATATGCCAACTCGATGTATGGGTCACCTCCGTGTATAGGGGTTTCTACCGTCTCTTCAGTCGAAATAACTTGTATGTCGTTAGGACCGAAAGGAGCCGAGATAATTGGCCCCAAGGATAAAGCACAAAGCAAAAAGAGAAACCCAGAACCCGGGCGAGTCGGGTCGGGTCGGAAGACAGCTCTGAAGCCGCTCAAGACGCTGAAGGGGTCAAACCAACCTCCAAGAGCAACTTCACAGGCATGTGTGGTAAAGTGGCTTGTGAATATATTGATAGGAAGGTGTGAAGTACTTTCCAAAGGGCGCCTTCTGATTGGCGGAAAATGTGGACAAGGACATAGATGCCGGATGGCCGTCGCCGAGCGTATCTACCAGCGGCCGGACGGCGCCAGGCCTGAAATCAGGAGTGCGACTGAAGACGTGGATAGTTGGGCTAGCGGATGCGGCGGACGCGGCGACCACGAATTGTGGACTGCCGAGGGGCTGATTGGGTGGAAGGTATGAGCGAAAGGGGCCTGAAGGAGGGTGAGTGTTCTAGTGGATGAAGGAGGCACCCGGATCGGACGTGGAACTGCCAAGGAAGTGCTAATGCCAGCGGCCGGTGAGTTCAGATGGATGGCCATCAGGCCGATCCGGCTGGGTTCGATGTACCGGCCGGGCTGGTACCAGCTAGATTCTGTGTACCGGTCGGTACCATTTGGGTTGGGTGTACCGGCCGGGTTGGTACCATCTGGGGTTGGTGTACCGACCGGGCGGGTACACAAAATCGGAGTTAACCGGGCTACTTCGGGTAAGACACATGGCTGGCCAGCCGGGCTATTTGGGGTAGGTTACACAAAAGGGGGTATTGGATATAGGAATAAATCAGTATACGTTTCGCTTTCTTAGACACAAGTGGATTTTATTGGTTCACAGCGGAGGGCTATCAAGGTCCCCTCTTGCTGCTATTGGTTTGCCCGGGGAAGGTTAAGGTAACCCACCGGAAGTCCCCTGAACGGGAGTCGCGGCGTTTCGTATACTCATTCTCAAGTCGCCCGTGTTTTGAACACGGTATATAAAGTATTGGGAAGTGGTAACATTTTGGCCTCTGTGGAAGATTGTGGAGTTATATTTGGATTCCCCTTTACGTACACGTTTGGAATTATCATTTGGTTTGGCTGGCCGATCGATTATTCTCGGTCCAGCCGTCGCAGTATACAAAGTTCAATTATATTGCCAGTCAAGCTCCCCGGTGACACTTTCCGCCCAGGAGCTACCCCTAGTCCTAACCCTCATCTCCTTATTCGACGGACTTTACACTTTTCGCCCTAGGGTCCACCAAGAGAGCGCAACCGCCAGTACTGACGGGTACACAAGGTGAGCTTTCAACATGGAACACCGAGTCGTCACGATCAAGCGGATGGAAGTAACCGATCCAGCCGGCGGATGCCGGATATACATGACTCGGATGGACGGAGTACCCCCTCCGACAGTCAGTCGTCTGGGCCCCCCGTGGGTGTTCGCGTCTCAGGAAGAATTCTGAGAGCGACTACACCACACATGCCCGTAATTTCAGTCTAGATGCGAACCATGTTTACATCCATGATGGAACGTTTTGTACACCAACAATATGGACGAATACACATCTGGTCAGGGGCGGTCGTGGCAACAAAGAGCGAATTTCGATCGTCCAACGGCTAAACAATCTCAAACACCGCTGACTCAGTCTGATCAGTTGAAAATGTAAGATCAATTTGCAAAACTTGCTACCATGATTGATTGAATAAGTCAACCCCGCCTAGTGATGTTGTTATGGAATCAACTGGGAGTATCCGTCAACATTTTGATCCGGATGACCTGGACTTGAGGATGCCCCAAAAGGCAAATATGGCCTCAGCTCACACATTTGATGACGATTCCGGAACGGTCACCCGAGTCCGGATGTCAGCAAGTTCCGAATTGATGAGTTCACTGGCAAAGACATGAATGATAAATTGTCTAGTTCCGCAACGGCAATCCGTATAATCGCAACAGAATCGGATTGTTCCGGATCTGGAGAAGAAAGCAGCCGAGTCTAAGTTCTGACGAAGAACGGTATCGCCACCTTTTCAAGATTGAAACCGTACTCTGTCCAAGGTCGACGGTTACTGGAACAGATAAACAGAAACGAGGCGGAAACCAGCCCGACTCGGACCAACCTCGTTGGGAATGTGACCACTGTGGGTTGACCAAGCATAACGACCGTGATAATTGGAAAAGATTGACGTGTGAGAAGTGTGACCGTAAACGCCATCCTTCTGATCATTGTTTTGCTGTGTGCAAAACTTGTGGAAATATTCATGATGCTGGTTCCTGGCCGATCGGTATCCGATTCATAGTCTCAGAGTGGATGATTCTTCTCGTTCAAATGTAATAATGGAATTAGACCTACTGCCTGGTTAAACTCGAGGATACTGAAAGTATCACTCTCCGGACAAGTGGTTTAATAGAGCAAAAGCTAATGGAAAAGTAATCGGCGAAAACATCACAATATTATTTGACTCTGGAGCAGAAGTTTTAAATTATTGACTCCGCATTTTATCGTAAGTTGGAATGTCGTATTGACGATACTTAGAGACAGCAATGCGTCGGGATCGGTGAACGTTCTTAAAAAACCAAAGGTGTGTTACGTGCCAAGATCACCATAATTGGCCCCCTAGTTTAATTATTTTAATACTTGAATTATCGGTTAGCTGGTAAAATCCATCCCCAGTATGGCATGCTGGGGATGGATTTTTGGTCCCGGCCGGTATACGGCTTGAACACTCCCATGAAACCCTGCCCTAACGGATGAAGTAGAGATACAAATTATTTGGCCAAGGTCCACTGTATGGGGTTCGTGTGCAGATGATAAAGATGGGTCAATATGAAAATATCGCGGTAGACCAATCGGTTGACGTGATGATTCGGTCAACTGCACGACAGGAGTTTTTATGGCTAACTCGTTGTGAACGATGGGTCCCGGCTTTTGTGAAAGCGATCGGCAGATCAAGTTATATTAGAAGTACTAATATTTCTGATCAGCCGTTAATTGTTCACGAGAATATATTTATATGGATGTGGTTATCAGAGGGTAAAGTTCCCCGACAAATGGGATATGTCTCGGTTGGGTCTCGAAGATATACTAAATGCGAAATCTGACATATCAAGACACCACTGACCGGATCAGTAACAAGGGGTTGGTAGATGAAGATTTCTCACCTTTAGTAGAAAAACCGGAATATATCACTCCGACCAATTACTAATCAGGGGATCATCTGTAAAGTCAACTGCTTAAATGGTGCTGAAAAAGCTCTGCAATTCTTGAATGCTACTTTGGTCGGACCACAGAAGACGACCGACCTGAAGGATGACGATAAAGAATATCTGCTCAAAGCTGAAATCGCCATTAATCAGGACAGCGGAAAAGTTGATTCGGTAGAGAAAATCGAACAAGAGAAATACGTCGTGGCTGTGTGAGGGTGGATCGAATCAGAAGGAGACCAGAGAATGGATGACTCACCTAGGTCGAACCAGGTTGATGTCAGACCAGAATAAATAGATCCCGTGGATGAACAAAGGTGTAAACACGAAGGTGGTAAGCCGTACATAGATGATATCGAAATGCATACGACGAAATTGCCGGAATAGCTACTTAGTATACCAGAAGTTACCCTGGATGATCCACAAGTCGGTGACCTAGAAGTAAACACTCCCGAAACGATTGATTGAATCGTCTGGGAAAGGCGACAATTGTTGATCTGAAAGGGTAATGCCCTACCCCCCCCCCGCCGCCTATAGGGCTTTGTGACATTGATATAGGGGGGGGGCTTGAGCCCAACGTTGCCGTAAGGTTGCACCACAATATTGGGAAAAGTTGTCTGACCTGATAAAAGTCTTGCTGGGTATGAAGATTATCCGACCTTCAACATCACAATGGGCATCACCGATCGTAAGCGTGATAAAAAAGAACGGCGTTGACATCGGACTCTGTATCGATTATAGGTTGGGCTAACGAAGTTGATGGTCTATCCAATGCCTTTGATCAATTCTTTACTCGGGGATCTTGATAACGTTTAATTTTTGGGGGATCTGGATAACGTTTTATTTTTGGGGATTTGGATAACGTTATTTTGTTTTGTTCGTAAGATATGGCTTGTGGGTTGTTTCGATGACTGATCGGGCTCGGGAGATATTAGCTTTTGTCACTTCTTTTTGCCTCTTTGAATGGAATCGGATGCCGTTCGGGTTAAAGAACGCTCCGCAGATCTATCAGTGGTTGATCGACAATGCTATCTACAGATATTTCCAGATTAGCGCTGACCAAAAGATCACCAAAACCCATGACGTGTTCACGAAGGTCAACCGGATCAGGATCAGAAACTGTCGGTTTTGAGAAGGCTGTCATATATAGATGGCATCCTGATTACGGCTCCGTCATGGATCATTCTATGTGATAAGGCCGATCGATTCCTAGACACCTGTGAACGTTAGAATTTATCGATCAGGGGGGTCAAGATTTTCTGGGGTCAGCCCAAGGTCACCTATTTCATAATATGTCGATCAAAATGTTGGAGGCGAATCCGAAAGACCTAGGAGCACTTAGCAATCTTCCGTCTCTCCGATCGCTATAGGCCATATAGTCTTTTCTTGATAGCCTAGTTGTTTTTTTTATTATAGACAATTCATTGAAGATTTTTAAGTGTACGCAGCTATATAATATGAATTGAAAGAAGAAGATTACCACAGGTTACGAGAACGTGATCAATTGGAAATGCTACCGGACAAAGCAGAAAATAAACCCGGGACGGTGAAGTCGACCCGTGCAGCCTATTTTCAATCGACCTGACTCCATCCGGATCGGAATATGACAAGGAGCGTGCCATGGTTGCATCTAGTATGTTAAAAGGGAAGATGGTTTTGACTCCGGTTCCAAACATTTCGACCCGAAGAAAATCCCGGTGGTTATTTTGTACGCGAGCAAATGGGCGATATCAGCTGCCCTAGTTCAAGACCATGATGGAGTATACTGTCCGGCCACGTTCACAAATCGGAATTAGAAGCCGATTGAGGTCAACTATGGCATAGTAGATAAAGAAGTGTTGACATTGTTACGTATATTGGATGTTTGTTGCACCATGCTAGTGACCAGACCGATTAAAGTACTCTTTAGACGGTCCACCCTGTCTTGGCTATTATCGTCGACTGGAATCGATGAGAGACTGGGGCGATGGTCGTGCATTGTTGTCGCAGTGGTCTTTGAAATTATCAAATGTACCAGGGGCGAGGAAGAAATTCTCGATACTCTTCCTACTAGCATAACTCCCCGGTCAGAAGTCGATGAAGCCCTGATCGAGGAAGCCCCACGGAAGCAACCTCAGGAGTCGATCACTATTCCTCCACCGGTTTTAGGTTCGGATGAGGACCTAGTCGTCATACGTTTCGATGGATCAACGAATTCAAAAAATGTTTTGGGGCATATATCGCTCTTTCGTGGAAATTACCCGAATGGACCATCGTTGACCATGATACCTGGCGTGTAATCTCATTTTAGATTACACGCCAGGTATCATGGTCAACGAAGCTTAGTACCGTGGTCTGCTATTGGGGTTGGATCTCTTTAACGCACAAATAAAGGGAAAAGTAATAATTTGTGGAGATTAAAATCTAGTGCTGCAGCGAATCACTGGAGGAATTGATTTTAAGGCGCCTCGTCTGAAGTAGTCTAACGACCGTGTCATGAAGACCTACGGGATTGGCCACATCACGATCTCTTGTATGCGAAACGGGTTTGAAATCAAGGAGCCGATCATTTGGCTACGATGGCCATGCGTAATCAGATCGGGATGGTGATTACCGATGATGTGATATTGGACATGTTAGTCGAGATTAATCGTTTGCCCGATCTTATCCGCTCGAATGATAAGGAAATACCAGTACAAGTGACGATAATAACTAGATCGCGAGCTAGATCGACACCCCGCGGGCCGACTTTACAAGAAAGTTTAAATGAAGGGATAGTTCAGCAACTTCCGATCATAAGGCCCCTAAAGCTCAAAACGAAGAATAGTGGAACGTGGATTTAAAGCCCTTTTAAGTGGTTATTTGGAAAGTTGAGTCAGAACGAAGCGACGAATATTAATAAAGTTAAGTGCGCAAGACGATATTTTGCATCATTATCACGTTAGTTTGGAAAGTGGTCATCAAGTTGTTGCCAGGACATACCATAAGATCTGCAAACATTTTCAGAAAATAGGTTTGTACCGGGGTGTTCAAAAGTTCGTCAAAACCTGTATGGATTGAAAGGTATGCCGATCATACGAGGCCAATCACCAGGGAACATTCAGGCGACTTTCCATTTTCATGAAATTGCGATAAATCATATCCTCGCCCTATCCAGGTCATTCCAGGGTAACACTGAACTACTGATATGGACCGATCTATTCACAGGTCTGATTATAGCCAAAGATGGGTCTACTCTAACAGCCCCACAAGTCGCCCAAAAAAACCATAAATCATGTGTTTTCATACGATTTGGAGAAAGTGTGGTGCTTTGAAATGATCGTGAACCAGGTTTATGGCTGAAGTCTATCGATCGTTTTTACCAGATCCTTGACCAGAGACAGAGCGCGACAACGATTACCGGCCGGAGGTAAATGGAGAAGCCGAACGAATGGTGCAAACGTTAACAAGGGCAATATAAAAGTATGTCGCCGATCCGGCTCAGCAGGACTTGGTATTTGCGCTGAATTCTTCATTCGACCAGGTTAGAGGAGACACACCATTTTATCTGGGTTACTGTTGAGATCCACGATTAACTTTGGAAGCCTCGATTCCGATATTATATACAAGAAGTCGTGATCTCGAAGCCTGCCGATGGCGCATGGGGTTTCAACGTGACTACCAACGTGCGCGAGAGCAGGTTAATGAATGAATTCGAAGAGCATTTCAGGAAAGAGCTCATCTGGACAATGGTCAGGCCGGTTCACATAACATTGAACCGGGACGAAGGGTCTGGCTCCATCTAGATCGGATGGAGGAAGGTACGCCAAAAAAATATCTCGCATGTGAGATGGACCTTTTCGTGTTTCCGGTTGATCGGTCATCACGCTACCCAGTTGATTACTGCGGGCCCTGATTATGGATTTTTCCCAATTGTCCACCTGTCAAAGTTGAAGCTGGGAAGGGAATACCTCGATCACCCAAAAACCAGGTGTTCAGCCGAAGATAGCCAAGATTAGATTTCGATAAAGCTCTTTTGCCGGATGATATCTGGGATAGACTACTCGATCAAATCGAAGATGAAGTTTAGAAGGTCATGGATACCCGATCGAGTAGGAAGCCTCAACCTGGCCGGACACATCGCGAATTTCTGGTCCATCGGAGAGGTTATAAAAACCCGATTAGGGTCGATGAACGGGACCTCAATGCTGGAGCATTGCTACGAGAATGCAAACGTGGGCGTGTGAGACGCAACAGATTCGAAGTTATGCAGACTCATGAGGAGGATGACCGAAAATCGCAATAGTCCAGATCAGCATATATCTACTGACCGGCCAACGAAATCGATCCCACCAAAGTCGACTCGGTTGAAATTGGCCGGTTTGAATTGGTGAGTATGTATATTTTCGTAGTAATTATATTTACGTATATGCTGAACGACCTAATGGCAGAGAATGCAGATGGGATTATGAACATGAAAACGAAAAACGGAAAGGCGCTCGCGATATATTAATGGATTAAAAGAGATAGAAGGAAACGACAGATTATCGTGGTGATTAAACGCCATATTTCTGGCGCAGATGAGGGATATGGAGTCCTGGATGGGCTCAAGAATCTTGGCGATACTGGTTTTGACAAGGATCCAGGTGATCGACTTCGGTCAGAGCATCCTTAAGCAATCCAAGCGGAAGCTAGCACCAATACCCTGGATGTCAGTCTCCTGCATCCGGCAATACCTCATTCGCTTTGACCCGACAGACAGGCAATACGGAAGGAAACAGAAAAATATATCGATGTCGCACTCACCGACCTGCACGCCATCCACTACGTAATCGATGCCCAGGTCATCCCGGCCCGGCTCCGACGACGTTTGCGGGCGCTGTGATATAGCGCCATCCAGTTATTTTTACCCATCGCATTGGAAATGTGTAGCTACTGAGAAACGCCCATAACGTATCGCATTCTATGCGTAAAACCGACCCAATCGTTCCTGGAAGTCACGGAACCATGGCCGATCTGGGAAGCTCAATACGGACATAGGAACTAACAAGGCTTCCCAAGGTTTCAGAGCAATAAGAATCTGCCAAGCAGTCGGCATGACCGAGCTAGGCTTCATTCATCTGGCCATCTAGCCGGGAAAATCCACTTGCCGGGGCGAGAGAAAATGGGGGAACCGTCTTCTTCCTGACTTGCAGCACTTTCGGAGTCAGCCCCCACACCAGGCTTGCAGACCAAGGCTTACGAGGCTCAAGATGAGCTTCATCCGGGTGGTCCTTCGAAACGAAATAAGATTCATGAAGGCATGTTGAGATCGTAACTGTAATCATCCTCGCTCACGACCGAAAGAGAAGCTGGGATGAAGTAACCGGAATGCGGAGCAGGTTGACCGGTGGACATAGGATCGGCCATCGCATAATTAATTGTTCCCTCGCGTGCAGGCTCTTTCCCTTCTAACGCAATTCTTTCATCATCGTCTGAAGGCGGAAAATCAAACACCTGACTAGATGAGATCGGTTTCACCGCATTTGCCTTCGAATTCCGCCGGCCGATGCTCCGCGATTTAGCTAGAGCTGTCTGGGTTCGATCTTCCAAGTCGGTAGAATCGTCAGGACCCGAATCGGCAAGCATGGTATCGGAGAGTCGCGGACGTTTAGCAGAAGTCGACGTACTAATGGAGTCGCCACCCCGCTTGCCGGTAACTGAAATCAGTTGGCGAAAGATCATGACTCGAATTTCTGGGAAAATAAAGCGGGGTAAAAGGATCTTGCAGTCAGCTGAAACCTGACCGTATACTGTGCCACTTGGAGAAAGGGTAGCGAAAAAAACATGGGAAAGATTGTTTTGACCTCGAAGGTAGGTCCGATGGTTCGTCCGGTTTTAAAACGAGGGAATCAATTAGTCCTGGAAATTTTTCCAGAGCCTGTCGAAACAATGTTGAGTCGACATTCGGATCAGCCCACCGCTAGACAATCTGGTATACTACAGTATGTGACTTCGTTAAACGACAACTCCAAGTATGATATTTCAGCTTTAAGGTATCAAGCTAGACCTGAACAGGGGCCAGCTCTTGTCGGTAATTTTTGACCTCCTTCCAGGAGTCATACAGGCGTTCTGTACCCCGGGCCGGTCAGCTCGTGAGCTGGAAAGCTGGTTTACGAGAAAGTCGACCTGCTCGTCAGTATGCCGAACCTTTTCCTCAAGCCAATTCACTCTTATGGTCGCAAGAACTCTCTCTTGGACCAGTTGGCCATGGTCACGGTGATGAATGTTAAATCGGTTTAAACGATTCATCACCGTGACCGTCGATTTCTGGAAATTTCCGATTTGTCGATCTGAAGGAACAAAGACGATCACTTATGTACGTGGAATGGAATAGAACGAAAAGGATATGTACCTAGATCGTCGGCGATGACACACAAGGTTTGGACCATGGCCTTCATTGCGATGAGCGTCTCGGACCGTTCAGATTCTTTCGGAGTCTGAACACAGGCGATGTTGGCGGATATACGATCGCGCTCCGCAGTCAACAGTTGAAATGGTTTTTCATGTCTGATCGGTCTCTGACCAAAGCGGCATGAGCGTCGTTGAGCTAGTCATAATCCGCACGCAAGATCTCCAGTTGTCGGTCAACATCGTGAGCTTGATGATCGACGACCGCGGCCTGGTGGGCAGCAACTGCTAATAGACCCACCAGCCCGCGGTCATCAATCGCGCCCGTCGTTCAAGTTCGACTCGCAGGTCGGATAGCTCGGCCCAAAACGTCTGATTAGTTTCGGATCGTGAAGTCAGTTTAGAAACCACACTAAGCAGACCTCCCCGGAGGTGACTGGCGTCCGCTACACCCAAAGAGAGTGGGCCGATCCCCTCCCCTAAACGTTTTAGTTGTTTGAGATGATGAAGGGGTCGATTAGGGACATACTAGATAACGAGAGGGGGGGGGCAGTTGAAAGTCGACCAAGCATAACACTGGCGGGTGATAATCGTCTGCAGATGTCTTGACCGAAGTCACCGAGATTGGCAAGCCGATACTTGACGGAGGCGAAGGGATACTTGACGAAAGATCCGGCGAAGGAGTGGAAGATTGTCAGAAGACGGAGTCGACTCTGCCATGATCGGTAGCTGAAAAAGCTTATATGAGGTGACTCGGACCGTAGTCGTTATGCGGTTACGATCCGATTCAGGGGCAGCTGTGGTAAAGCAGGTAAAAAAACGCAAATATAAGTGGCCCACATCTCAACGCTGATTGGTGGTCGTAACAGCACCCATCCTAAATGGGCTGGATGGGACGATTGATAGGTAGGATATACCGATCTAACGATGGATGATACATGAAATAACGGGTTAAGTGGAAAATGTGGAGAAAAGTATGGAGGTCGCTGTTAGCATGCCTAATCATGAGTGGGGTGGATTGGTTAAGTATCCCGACTATGTATGGATGTTCGGATATCGGACCGGGTCAACTTAAAAGTCGGACTGGACCGATCGAGATATAAACAAATCAGTATGTTTACGGTTGGTTCGACACATAAGATGTGATGGAGTTCTGTTGCTCAGGTAATATCGAGGTTAAATATCAGTGATCCGAATAGTCAGATGGCTATGATGGATGGTTGAACGATTTAAATTGCTGGTCCAGTCTCAAGACATGGTGGTCTTATAGAGTTAAAAGGCTCAGGGTGTATAGCATTGATTTGTATGGAGACATATCAAAGTAAATCGAAGACGGCTTCGAAGGTCATCACAACCGGCGCCGTTCAGCGTCAAGACGTTAGCACAAGTTGGCCTAGAGAAGCTGACCTCGAACCCATACCGCAAGGTTGAGTACGTGTCAGCCACAGAAGCCGGTTTCAGATCAACCAGAAAAGCCGATCCCGAGCTGATCTCAAGCCGACCACAAGTCAGCTCGAGTCAGTCTAAGTCGGCCTCAAGAAACCGACTACAAGAAGTTTAAGAAAGGTCAGCTCTGTGTCAGCCCCAGAAGGCAGCTTTAGATCAGCCCAAGAAGCCGACTCCGAGCCAAATCCGACTCCATATCCAGAATAAGAGGACCAGGTCAGATCAGCTGAAGATCGGTTGAAGGTCGTACCGACCAGGTGAGACCAGGTTGAAGATCGGTTGAAGATAGATCCGACCACGGTAAAGATCGGTTGAAGATAGGTTGAAGGAAAATCAGACCACGAAAAAGATCGGTTGAAGATAGGTTGAAGGTGGTACTGACCAGGCCAGACCAGGTTGAAGATCGGTTGAAGATCAGTTGAAGGTGGTACCGACTAATCGATAATATAGGACGATCAAGTTTGAAATATTAGGTAAGTAACATAGGTTGGTGTATGGTACAAGATATTACATATAAAATAATAGGATTTTTTACCCCCTTAGCAAAGAGTCACTCCACCATGTACCGTCGGTCATTGGGAGGACAGGGTTAACAACGCCCTGTAGCTTTAATAAATTCTCGGTTGAGACGCACATAAATGCATTTTGGCTCACCAGAACTCCTCGACAAGATTGTTTTAGGTTTTTCGACCCTCCCTCTCATGCTCCGTTTTTTTTACACGTTACATTAATTGAAAAAATTTATGTGAAGAGAACTTTGTGGTTTTA
This sequence comes from Sclerospora graminicola, assembly GCA_001887855.2. Classification (NCBI taxonomy): domain Eukaryota; phylum Oomycota; class Peronosporomycetes; order Peronosporales; family Peronosporaceae; genus Sclerospora; species Sclerospora graminicola. The sequence continues at coordinate 23,913 of MIQA02023173.1, read as the reverse complement.
CTGTAGAAGATCGTGATTACGTGGTTATTGGTTATCCCTCGTTTAGTGGCTGGTCCGGTCGGTTGAAGAATCCCGATTCGACCTTTACGGTACTTATACGCGGTATCACCCCTAATCTGCTCTCCGGTGAAGCTTTTTACATGAAAACACCCCTGTCTCAAACAAGTAATATCCCCCGACCTGATTGGAAAACTTTAAGCGTCTAGAGTCCACCTGAGCGAGTGCGTGAAACCACCGAATACCAGCGGGAACAGAATGTGAGATAAAGTTGAATTTGGATTCTTTTGTATTCTATGACTAGTCGGAAGACCTGGACTATCGGGCCAGTCACTCTAGTGATGACATGTCCGATCCTGAAATCGATCAGAATCAACGAAGTTTCCCTCCGATAATTGGTCGTCCGGGCCAGTGAGAATCCGAGTACCTCCCAAAACTCCGTTCTATTTGAAAAACGGCTCCACCACAACTTCGTTTTAAAGAGAAAACATGATCGATTTAATTTCTTGCTCCATCCGGTGAAGTTCACGTGAATGACAGATCATTCACTAGCTTACGTAGACCGACCTCTCCAAATTACAAGTCATTTTTCTTTGTCGACCGCCACCATCGCTTCCGCGATCTTCCTTCCTGGTCGTATACAGGGCGGGGAACATTCCGACCGCAAATAACACTACACGGGGGTAATATTAGAGTGGGGATCAAACGCCAAGACCATGGCAAAGCAAAAATTGGTCGATGGTGGACGCGTCGAGCAATACGCTGACTCAGCCGAACGTCAGGACCCTTGGAGGAACCAAAATCAAGATGAACCATTGAGCCATCCTGGCCTCTAAGTCGTTCGTCTACACCGCAAATATTGGACTTTGATTATTGCAATCGAAGGTCTACATTATTATTTTACGTCTAATTTATAAAAAACATATAACTACCGATGTTCCCAATTCTTCCTTTCCACAACCCATGACTCCACGTCGGTATTCATCACTGGTTCACTCTGTATTTAGCAAATGTAATAACCACAAAAATATGTAATCCATCGATTCCGAACGGGTTGGTTTCGAACGGGTCGATTCCGACCAGGTTTTTTCGACCAGACGACAGGTCAGCAAATGCCGGTCGACCATGAGTATTATGAGTCTCAATCATGTTCCTCTTGGTTCTCCATGATTTCGAACATGTTACAATTTATGCGTTCACGTTCGAAGACCGACTGGTCAGCCTGATAGGTCTGCAATGCTTCCAGTCGGTCGCTTTCCCGCAGTATAGAGTAATCTACCTCTCTTAATTCATGTAAAATAGCTGCGTAAACCAAGAAGTCTTCGAAGAACTCGCTGTAGTAATTTAGACTACCCAGGAAAGATTGCATAGACATTAACGATCTGAAGATTGGTAAGTTGCTAAGTGACCCAAGAATTTGGGGATGAGCTTCCAACACCTTGATCGACATGTTATGGACCAAGTAGGCGACCTTCGGTCGGGTCCAATACGATTGGCCAAAACGATTGACAGATTCCATCGCTCTTATGTATCAAGCAATCATTCGACATTACCGCACAGTATATCCCAGGATGTAGCTGTGACCAGGAGGCTATCTATGTAAGACCGTCACCCTAGCACTGAAAGTTTTTGATCCCCATTGGATTCATCTTCGTTAAATACATCATTCAACTCGACCGTTTTCCTATCGGTACTGATCTGCAAATAATCATACTAGACATGATTAATCAGCCTCGGATAAATCTAAGGAGCGTTCTTCAATCCAAACGGCATTCGATCCCATTCAAAGATACAGAATGGAGTAACAAAGACCGATATTTCCATGGCCCTATCGGTTACCCAGAAACCACCGGCCATGTCTAGCAAACAGTACCACAAGACTTTCTCCAGATCTTTAAGTAGATCTTTTGCTCAAGGGCAACGGTTTATCCATCCGCTTCGTGAGCTTGTTGATCATCCTGTAATCGATTTATATACACAGTCTTATATCAATCCATCCTTTTTTATCAAAAACTCGATTGGTAAGCCCATGACGAGGATGTCGGTTGGATAATTTTCGTCCTTTATCAGGTCGGACATCTTTTCCCGATACTTTTGTTCGACGCTACCACAACATTGAGCGATCGGTTCAGCCCCCCCCCCCACACACACATCGATGTCACAAACCGCTCCATACCCGGCGAGGGGGGGGTATTGCCCTTACAATCAACAAAAGACACCTCTCCCAGATGATTTTCTTAAGTTGGTCAATCGGTTTAGGAGAAATGACTTCTGGGTCGCCGTTCTGTAGGTCATCCAGGGTGACTTCTGCCATACAAGGCGACATCTCCTGCGGACCAGCCATCTGGTTTTGATGTCATCTATGAACTGGTTAACACTCTCATTGACACATACTTGTTCATCATTCGGGTCGTTTTCTTTGAGTCCGTCTTGGCCAGGGGGCAACATTTACTGGTTATCTGTTTTCCGATCGCTTCCGAATTCCGGTTCAGTTTCGTTCACTAATACGGGTCTTCTTTGTTCGGCCTCCTGCATCCGATCGAGTTCAACCTTTCCCCGGTCTGTAATCACGAATACATTGGAAGGCGTTTGTTATCGTCATCACCTGTTTCGATAGCCACATGCGTCGCAATAGAGACAGCATCCATACTTTTCGGGCTTTCTTTACCACCTATTTTACCAATCGACCATGAAGTACATTCCTGACCGGTAACTAAGTATGAGTGATAAATTCTGTCTTGTCCGCCAAAGATGAGGTACCATTACGTGACATATCCTCGTTACAGATCGGATCGGTAGTAGGTTGGTACGCCAGGTTTCGCCACTCGGTATATCTCCGCAACCCGATCAAAACGTATCCATTTGTAAGGCCACTTTGCTCTCAGGTAACCATATCCTATAAGCATGTCCTCGTGTAAGATCGGTGACTCAACAGAAATATAGCAATTCTAATATAACTCGTCTTGTCGATCCCTTGATAAAAGTCGATACCCATCGTTTGGCACGAGACAACCATACGGCCAACTGTTTGGATCGTTACATCGACCGATTGGGCAACGGGTACATTTACGTACTGGCCCATCTTCACCATTTGTGTACGTAAACCATACAAAGGCCAAGCTGTATCTATACTTTATCTGCAGGGTTAGGGTTCCATGGGACAGGTCAAGACGGATACCTACTGGGCCCATAAATTCCATACCCAGTATGGAATCCTGTCCAGCTAGTCGACCACTCCAAGGATATAAATAGTAAACCAGGGAGCCGACCAAGGTGGTCGTGACATTTGACCAGCCTTCCGTCATGTAGGAGCTTTCCCCGATCCAACACGTTCTTTTCTCTGGGTATCGGCTATACAACATCCGGCCTAAGGTTGAGTCAATAATTAAGGCTTCTGCTCCAGAGTCAAGTAACACGGTGGCTTTTCTATTATTAATTTTTCCGCTGGCTTGCGCTTGCTTAAAGCACTTGTTAGGAGAGTGAAACTTCCAATACCCACGGGATTCACCAGGAAACAAATAATGGCGTTCGACCGGGAATACTTGCCCACTCTGATACTATGGATTCGATACCGATCTGCACAATTTGAAAGTGAATTTGTATTACCGGTTCTCTCTTTTTCTTTATACTTATCTCTATTACCGACGTATGCATAAATGCTGAACGAAGACCGCTTGGCTCGAACCAGATTCCAACCTGACGAGCAAGTTTAACATCTTTTCGACGTCAGGTGGAAGCATACCGACATGCTTCGTCGGCACAAGTACCACTTTCGCATCTCATTGACAAATTCCTCGATCGGGCACGAAATTCTCACAAGTCTTACATACAAAAAAATGAACCTTTTGATCGCACTATCCACATGACATTCCTTTCCAACAATCACGATCGCTATGTTTGGTCGACACGCAGTGAACACATTTCTAACGGGGTCGATCCAAATCAGACTTCCTTTTTGTCCGTCGGCAATAGTGGTCATCGATCTTTATCGAGGCATAATTTCGACTGTGAATACATGATGATCGTGGGCGATTCTGACAGCGCCGGATCTGAGGAAGAAAGTGGCCGATCAAGTCTTAGATCTGACGAAGATTCTTCGATATTGTTCTTCGTCAGAATTAAGACTCAATCGTCCAAAAAAAAGAGATTCTTCGATATTGTTCTTCGTCAGAACTAAGACTCGATCGTCCACTTTCTTCCTCGAATCCGGTGCTGTCAGAAACGCCCACGATCATCCTGACCGCTCTTGCCGAACGGCCGGATGTGCCTTGACCTAGTAGGGGTGGGGTTTCGATATATGCCTGTTCGAAACCATCTCAATTTTTGTCTCTCGACTACCAATCTATGTGACTTACCCATTACTCCGACTTTGTTCATCCTGTCACATGATTGACCGATATTAACTTCAGTCATCCTTTGCAGACCACTTTTGCTGTCCTTGTGATTCTTCCTGGTGGGTCATTTTTCCTAGTCGATCCTTTCTACTTGAGTTTAAAGAGGGCGTGTAAGAAGGGGAGGCTATATATCAGGGGTGCCAATACTATTCACTAGTACGTTACATTTCGTAGAACGACTAATGGAAGACGAGCTCATCGCGACGGCTGCCGCTACAGAGTAAAAGAGGATGGTCTTTCCCGGACAACAAGAACGAGAAGATCACGGCGAGGTGTAAGACCAAGTCCTGCAGCTACTTCGTTCGTGGTCACATCGACAAAGACGACTCGGTTTGTATCACGTCCGTCGAGCTCAGCCACGACTGCGGAGCAGGCTCCCACGCAGCCGCAAACACCGCCATTACTCGAGGGTGGCCGCAGCGGTCTTGCGCTACTACGCGAGTGCGGTAGCCGAGAACGTGATCGACCGTTGTCGTGTCGACTACGGCGTGCAGGTCAAGTACAAGCAAGCCTACGAACTTGCGTCTGACGCGACCCGCTCGCTTCGCTCATTTCTCAAAAGCGTGGTTGTTGTCTGTATACCAAATCTTGGTTGAAACGCAAAAATACGTGTGAGTTTTCAAATCGGGAATCATACGGGTCCGATTCCGAATTAGTATTAAAATACGGGTCTGAAACCTTAAAAACTGAGTCACTCTGCTGATTTTTATCTTGCAACAACATTAACCTAACCACTTCAGCATTTTCAAGACGCTTGATGGAAAAGTATAAGTACTATTTTGAACTTTGTAACCTAAAGTTTGTATGTAGCGGTTCACGCAATTTTGCTCAACAGCGAAAATGACTCGAGTCTCTATACTACTAATAATAATAAAAATAGTCAATTAGTTGGGTTTAACTATTGGCTACAATGTAAGATCTTATCCTGGAGACTAGAATCGGCTCAGGTTCGTTGGGGGGGGGGGCGATTGGTTGCAGACATCGAACATCGACTCGCTGACTGGAGCGGTGCTGGTAAGGTGTCGAACACGCACTGGATGCATATCTGCAGTCTCATCCCTTCTTCTCTTGACACAACGCTTCTACGTTCATGCGTCGTCGCCATTTCTAGTTGGGCCCGTGTTTGGACCCATAGAAAACATAGGATTTCCGCCGGTGTCCGCTGCCACTGCTCGAAAATCATCTTGTTCCGAATTTGCCACAACCAAGTCGTCGCAATACTGCAGAAACTCCACCATAGCCTTTGTTTGAAAACTGGTCCAAGAACGCTGATATGGAGGTCCCATAACGATTCATCATCGCCGATTTGATCCTGTCTCCCGGTATCGGTGCCGAGCGGGTGACAATATACTTGTCTAAAGCTGCTTCAGAAAGTTCCTCTCCGACCCAGTGACCCAGCCATTTCAACCATACTTGTTTTGCAGTGAGACACTCCCAGAAGATGTGATGCATACTCGTTCTCTGCGTGTGACAGCTTGAGTTCAACGGACATAAAGTCTCTGTTTGGTCTCTACGGTAGAAAGAATTAAGTTGTCTGGTCGCTAGCCGATACTGGACCCATAACTGATAGTTAGTCAATACATTATAATGCTTCCAAACCTTCTTTGGTGTCTGATCCTGTAAGAAGAACCACCAATCATCCGTATGACGACTTGTCTGCCACTTGTGTAGTACTCCGGACAGTCGGGCCGCAATATTCATATGGTAACATTTCTTGAAATGTTTGCGAATAGCTTGCGGAATCTTCCAAAATGCCGTAGTTTCTAATAGCGGCCAACCTATTTTATGGAGTAATGGATGTGGGTAACACACCATAGTAGTCAGTAGCGAAGCAACCCCTGAAGCCGACACTATGGGTATTGGAGATGTAAGCGTCCAATAAATACCCCCTTCCGATTGCGATAGGTGTACTTCTGTTTTCTTGTCGTGGTGAGTTCCAATAAGATGCTTCGGTCCATGGAGGCGCCAAGCATATTCCTCTAGCACTTCGGGGCATTTGAATAACCTAATGGCCGGTGGAGTCCCCACTATTTGGCCTATCTCGACTCTCGGGGAGGCGAGAGCTATCGCCGCCAACCATCTCGCTAATTTCGCTCTGGAGTGCGATACTGCCTGGGTGCTTGGAACCTGCCACACATAAATGTCAGATGCCGTCCGTAGTATCTTGAGAGAGAGAATTGTTGATATAGGTAAGCGGTCATATTTTGCAGGGGATAAAGTTCCCCCTTGAACATCCATGATCCACGGATTCTTAGCCCATTCAAAATTGCCCCAGAAAGCCCTATAAGGGGAAGGAAGAAGATCGTGATATGGAATTGTAGTGAGATCCACTTAACTTGCACATACTCAGACGCTTGCAGCCCTGTATTGAGTTGACCTTTATTGACCTCCAAAGTCTCCATGATCCTTGGCATGTGTCTGGCTGTATAGAGACCCAACTGATGAACTTGTTCCGCATTAGGTGCCATCCAGTTATTCAGCTCCTGTGATAACGTACCGCCACTTCGTGATCCATCAAAAGTAGCTTGATAACAAAAGACCGCCCTTTGTGTGGTGATAGACCTATTTCAGAGTCAGTGACGTTATGATTTAGCCTCCAAAAAATCCATGCGCTCTGGTACAAATCTGGCGCTCTAATTAACCAGACTGTAGCGATCTTCAGTCTTTGAACTCGCAAAGCCAAAGGTAGAGAAGTTAGTCCTAGTCCTCCCGCTCCCCTCGGGGCGAAAAGCAAAGCAGGTGATATTTTATGTGACACAGGATCTCCTACGGTCGAGTTTTTCCAAATGAATCTTTTCTGCAAGTGTACCAATCGCTTCAGAACATGATCAGGGGGGTCAAAAACTCGGGCCGTAAACATGATTGCAGGTACGACTATAGCGTTAAATAATACCACTCTGTCCGTAACTGAAGTAAATCGCGTTGTCGCTATACTCAGCCGCCGTTGAATTTGCCTGATTCTTATTGCCCAGTTCACCTCCGAAAGATTTCCATGCCCGATTTCATATCCCAAATATCGCACCGTATCTTCAGATTTGACTACCGGAATACCGTACCAATCTGGACATGAGATAGTAGGCGACAAAAAAAGAAATTGACTTTTATGGGTTTGTACATGCAATCCGGAGGCTTCACCAAACCGTTTCACGATTTGCATCGCCGTTGATATTTGTCCTGCTCGTCGGAGAAAAATAGTAGAGTCATCGACGAAAGCTGAGAAACGATGTTCTCCCGGAGTAGCAACGTTAGCCAACGGAATACCTTGAAGGGAATCAGATTGAGTCAACGCTAAAGCCAATGGTTCAACAGCCAGGATAAACAAAAGTGGCGCCAACGGGCACCCCTGTCTTATTCCAGATTTCACAGGTAACGGTTTGGAAAATTCTCGATTTACGAGAAATTCCGCAGTGGTACCTTCGTGTAGCCGTTGTACCAAAGTAATAAAAGTCTCCGAAAATCCAAAACGAAAAAGTACAGTGTATAAATACCGTCGGTCCACAGTATCATATGCCTTGGCGAAATCTAAAAATAGAATGCCCGGGCATACATTAGGATCAGAACTCGTGAATTGTTTCAAAGTTGGGTCTCGGAGTATTGCCATCAACATCGCTACCGCTTTGTCCATCCTACGACCCATTACAAACCCCTGCTGCGTATCGCCAACCAATTTGCCGAGAAATCGTTGTAATCGGAAGGCCAAAATTTTTGCCAGTATTTTGTAACTTGATTGGAGCAGCGAAATTGGTCTATAGTCGAGAGCGTTGGACGAGTCCCCTTTTTTCCTCAGCGGGATAACTAACGCTTGAAGAAAAGACCTCGGTGGATGTGCCCCGTTTATAACTTGGTTAAAGACTTCCGTTAGGACAGGAGTAAACGTTTCAGCAAAATCCTTGTAGAGGTCATTGCTTAGCCCATCTGGGCCCGCCGCTTTCCTCCTGTCTAAACTATTTATGGCAGTTAAAACTTCGGATTCCAGAATTGGCGCTATTAAGTTCTTGTTGTCCGAGCTAGATACTTTACGACTGGATGGTACGTGAAACAGGTCACTGAGATGTTCATTTAATCTTTCGTCGGACACTAATCTGTGCTCCTTGCCGAGAATATCATCCCATGTTTGTGCAAACCTATTCGGTATGGACATATGTAACGGAAAGCTTTTGGAACCATTGGCATGGATAGTGGAAACTGATTGATCTTTATCCCGTACCGACGCTTGTTTAAATAACCGTCTAATATCAGAAGGCGATCGTTGAAGCCAGCTTCCCCTCCTGGCCTTAATGTCTGATTCCAATGCTTTCCCAGTGACCGAGATCAATTGTTTGCGTGATGTCGCATTACTACGAATACGTAAATTCAGTTGTCGCACTCGCCGCCTCCTCCGGCGGGCCACTTTCCTTTTTATCGTATATAGCATGTCTTGACACTTTTGTACTATCTGGTCCCATGAATTCATCGTTGGTTTCCACTCCGACATGATTCCGGTTAGAGAGGCGTCAAAAAGCCGTTTAATATGTCCGTTTGATGAACCAGGAAATGGATAGTGTGGACGGTGTGTATTGGTCCGTCCATGATGAGCTTTGGCATCACGAAGAAAAATCACCAACTGTGCATGGTCTGAGAATACCGGGGGTTCCGATACTTCCAACCATTGCGACCATGAAGCAATTTGACTCGATATATAAAACCTGTGAAGTCTACTTGCCTGTGGTCCTCTCCAGTATGTGAAATGCTCGGTTGGATCTAAATGAACCTCAGAAGTAACTGGTCCAATTAGATTGCGTGCATCATACAAATTCAGCCTCTCAATCATCCTGGTGAGCTCCACACTTTCCGTCTTTTCGGAACGTTGACCTCCCAGCCTGTCTAATACTGGTGACTCAACACAGTTGAAATCTCCTCCCAGGAGAAGTGGCATCTTAGGAGTGGCTAAAATAGAATCCATAGTAAGAAAAAACTTATTCCGTTTACGATAATCCCCAGATGGTGCGTAGATATTCACAAATAGAATTGAATTCCATTCAATCGATATGTATCTGTGTGTCCATCGGCCAAAATTCCATTTGGACACGGAGTCAGCAATTTCAGGATGTAATAGAATAGCGACTCCTCCTCTTTTTCCATCGTGAACACTCCAGTACGATAACGTTTTGCCTTTACCTTTTGCCCCCCAAACCCGTAACCATAATCCCGCGTACTCCTCTGCTTCGGAGTGGGTAGTCACATGTGTTTCTTGGAGCATATATATCTGTACTGGGTTATTGATAGAAAGATGCCGCCAAGTCGAAAACCATTTCGGCACATCCTTCCGTTTAAATCCCCGGACATTTTGAGATAGAATACATTGGTGAGATAGTTTCATCGTGGATCTTGTAGTAGTGACCGGTTTTTGATAAACCATGTCGTTAATGAGACAATGCTTTGCATATAGATCCATCGATGCTAACGTAAAATATTCATGGTTTGCATGAACACTCTCCACCGCGTTGCCCTTAATAACACTGTGACCCGTCACTGTCCGAATCTAGTTGTTCAACACTATCCCTATCCATTACGAGGTCCTGTTCCATATGCCGAAGATACTTATGGAACGTGACCCACGCTTCCGGTGCACCCGTATCAATCTTTTGGATACACTGTGCATACTCATCAAACTTCATTTTCGCCTGAAAATGACGATGTAGCAAAGTCACAATACTATCATTTGGATGCACTTCGTTCCCCACCAAAACCGCTATATGCTCACTAAAGAGGTGAGCACATAATAATGCTTTCGCCATTGAGCTCGTCATAGATGGTGCGCAGTATTTAATGAGAGTGTTTCCGCCATATTTTATTTTCCTCAGTTGCCCCCATTCCTGCGAACTGTTGATAATCGCAGTACGTTGATTCTGACCATGAACAGCCAACATGCGCTGTTCCCACTGGGCAAACCACAATACCGAGAGATTTTCCACCCCAGATCGCTTTCCTCTATCAATCATAGCACACCAGCATTGATCCCGCCAAGTCACTGTTAAGGCAATTAATACTTCCAAGGCAAGACTGTCTAGCAAATATGCCACCCCTTCAAAGGATTTGAACATATGTAAAATTCGTGATCCTTCATGAAGCGCTGCTTTTTTCCATACGTCGCAATTAGCATCAGACGCCGGATACGGGAGCTTTGTGGCAGATTCCCAATTAGATTCCATCCTATCCCACGCGATCTGCCATGAGTTGCGCATAGCCGGCGTACCCTTATTATTGATGGAGGATGGTACTTCCGCTGATGAATGTAGTACCAATTGAGAAGGACCTGTCTTTGAGATTTGGGTCGCTGAAATGTGATCTGCTTCCCTCACACATTGACGTTTTGCCCGGTATTGTGTACCATGATCGTCATCTTGCTGCTCTTGGAATGGACCCGAGTCTGAGGTTCCGGATTCTGAAGATCCTAACAATAATATTTCCTCTTCAACTGTCCGTTCCCTCCAGACCTTATGATACCACTGGTAGAGAATCGGTTCAGAGATTTGATATTGTTGCATATACCATTCGCGTTCCCTAATATTATTTAGGTCCGCCTGTAAGAGCGACTCCTGCTAAGCGATAACCTAGTCGCCGTTTCCGATAAAAAGTGTAATACTTCCAACATTCGAGAATCATGTGTCAATATGATTTGTTCAATTTCGAGTTTTAGGGCATGATGTATCGTGGGACGCCGTAATCGGTGCAATAACTCATCCAGATTCCCATCCCAGTTATCGGGGTCCCACGGCGAATGAGAGCCATAATTCGATAATTGACTGGACTGGATGGATGTGAGTTCTGATTCCTCCGTGTCACCAGAATCCTCGTTCTGACTGTTCCCAGAATCTCTCATTTCTACGTCCTTGCTATTGGAATGCCCATCAACTGGGGACCTTACATCATCAAAGTCCTCGTCCGCTTCACTATCCTCGTATGCGTCTTCCATGTCCGCATCCTCCCCTCTTGGTGGTGTGGAATCCTGTACTCTTGTCCCATGTAAGTAGGCCGAGTAATGAGCCGCATCAAAATGTAGTAATATTGGTAAATTCTTTGTTCCCTTAATAGCATCTTCTTTCATCTTTACTACGGTTTCCACACACACTTTGAGTGAAATTGGGTACTCTCCACTCGCTAGATAACTCTTATTGTTGCGTAGTCTGGTCTCCGGTGCGAAATGAATTACGCCCGGCATCTCCATATCCGGTAGTGTGCTGATGACAAAAATGTCCTGTTGCAATAACGTACTAATAAAGACCAGTGTATCATTACTCCCCCAAGCCGTTGAAGGAACCAAATCCTTAATACTTGAACCACTTTTTGCAAATTCCTCCAGATATTGTTGAAATTCACTTTTCGACGCCTTCGCTGAAATCTTGTCATATCCACGGCCCAGGGCTAATAGCGTTTGTTTTCTGATACCCGCCGGAAATTTGGCATCAAAGTCGATGAGTGCACGGGTATAACAGCCATCTTTCAATTTGATCGTTAACTGCTCGAGTAAATCCGTTCTCAAGGGCATAAACGTTGTTGAGGCATATGCTTGACTAATAGCATACACCTGGCAATTTCCGGTCGCCGGAGTTGCGGTTCGTTTAATACCCATCAGCCTTTCTGCATCCGTAAGTGCAATTACCTCGTTCGAGTGTTGGATGGGGGTTGTACCCAAAAGTGGGTACATCTGAATCGGTCCCTCCATTTTGTCAACCTGACGTAGTAAGTGATCCATATCCGCCTTTAATTTGGCTTCCGAAATCATTAAGTCTTTCTGGACCTTGCTTTTGTTATTCGAAGGTGACTTTACCTTCGGGGATTGGTCCACTTTCCTTGTGGCCTTAGTAGGCGTCATTGGAGTTGTGATCTTATTGCGATCTCTAGACGCTTGGACTGCTTGTCCAATTGTCTGTCCCTGTGGGTGTGCCTTTTCATCCGAAAGTGGTTCATCTTCCGGTCGTGAGCTGTTGACTCTCCTTTCTGACTTCGGTGCCTCCGTTGATACCTGAGGTGAGGCTGGCGGCGATAAAACAAATGGCTTCACTAGTTGAGGATGTACTTTAATCCATTCTGTTCGTCCTTTCCTTAGTTCCACCGGTGTATTACGAGAATCAGTCTTCTCGTCCGGTTTATGTGTGTCGTTTGTAGTAGTCACTACCGTTCAGGAGGGATGTTCTTCAGACTCTGTAGGTTGTACTGATTGCTTTATGGCTGGCGCCAGTTGATCCTGCTGTTGAGACGTATCAATGTCTTCCTTTTTTGTTTGCTCTTCTGGCGCCTGTTCTGAGGTGACTTCCTGAGACGCTTTTTCCATTAAAATCCGCTTGTCCTCCACGTCCTTACGTAATTCTTCCATACTTCTGAACGTAGAGTGAGGAATTTCAATCTTTTTCATATCTTCCACAGTTACCACGATACTTCCCGACTTCTGCAACTCATCCAATGACTCTTTGCACGTCGTCATAGGGTGGCCGGCTTCGCCGCACCGCAAGCACTGCCGACGTCCTTTCATTTTAGGGTGCTCCAGTATTAACATAGTCTGACACCAATACAATCTTGTAATACCTACCAAAGTCTTCGGACATTCCTCCGTAGTGAAATCAATTCCCACGAAGTGGAAGTGTCTGAAAAAAAGGTCCGCCTTTGTCCAAATCTTCCATCTGAAACGGAACTTTCAATATCGACTTAAGCATTTCATTAAATCCATAGTACGAGACACATTTTTCAAAATACAAGAGTAGTAACCCCGGGGGGAGTACACATCTCCATTCCGATCGACCTGTCGATTCCACGCTGACTCCGTCGTTGGTTGCCGTCTGGAGTGTAAATTGATCAGTGAATTTTCATGCCTATGGAATGGCACCTTGATGCCTACAAAGTTTTCTGCAATTTCACGTGTATAAAAATGAAAATAAAGCGAGTGATTAGTCGAATTGTAGCTGATGGTTTGCACTTGTGCTACCATGGCCCACAATTCAGATGAACCAGTTCCACGGGTTGTGGCTGCCGTTGCAATACATTCCTGGATACTGCGTGTGCTCAGAAAGGCCTCCCGAATTGGACTTTGTCCTTTCAAATCCATAATTAGACATCCTTCAACCTGCGCCCGGATAGTTTGAGCAAGCCTAACTTGTTCCTCCAGGGGCATAATTCGTTTGACAAACATTGGCAACTGCTTTGCCAAAATATTGCCTTCTACAAGCCCTTGAATGATTCTCCATTCCTGTTCCGTTCCTTGCCTGGGTTTGTCAGAAGCATATTTACTATACTCCTGCTCACATACTTTCCTCAGACTTGTTATTTCTGAAGCTTCATATACCTCCTTCTTAAACAGGAAGGGTTTCTTTATAATCTTCTCCGGTGTTTCGACAGTAGTTCCTCCAGTAAGTTTGGCGGCCCAACCTGTGAGAGGTGGGGGAGTTTTATCTGCTGATTGCACTGCTTCTTGCCCTAGAATTTTTCTCAATATTCCTTCGAAGGTGTGGTTGGAACGCTGGGCACTTAAAGCCGCTCCCACCACCCTTTGACTCCATACTTTCCAGTCTAGCTGTTGAATAATCACCAACTGTTCGAACAGATCAAGGAGCCGCTCCGATTCTCCTTTCTTAAGTTTGGGGAGACGTTGAGCGGCTTGCGATAACTTTGAAGCGGGGCCTTTGGCTTTGACGAAAATTTGCGTAAAAGTTTCCTGCATAAGCTGTATCCACTCCTGTACACGCGGCTTCGGGTTTTTAGCGTTAGTCAACGCTATTTTGAGTGTTACGGCCATATCAACTACGGAACTCGTAGTTGAAACTGACCCCTTTGTCCGTTTTTTGTTCATTGATTGCGGGCCCTTAGAGTTGGACTCACTAGAACTCGGTTTTTCTTCAACCAATATTACCGGTTCTGATACCGGTTCTTGGTTGATGGGTGATGAACTGCCGGTCGAATCGTTCCCACGGCTTGGGGAGTTGTTACTATCCGGCGGCTCCGATAGTGTCGGCGCCTCCCCCTCGGTAGGTAGAGGCGCGGGAAGTGTTCCACCCTTGTCTGGTGGATCAGGCTCAGGGCCTGTCGCAGTCATGGGCGTTAAGTTTTGCTCCGTTGCAAGTAGTGCTAAGTTCGGATCCCTTCTCAACCGTAGCTAGGTTGAGGGGGCTTGGTGGCAAAATACGAACTACACTGTTCCTGATTTAGTGTACAGCGCGTGCGAGACTGCTATCCTACGGCCTCTCTTTGTCCCAACCATATGGTTGCGGGTCGCTGATATGCGATGCGGGCTCCGTAGACTAGGGCTCAAACCCGAGCCCAACCCGCACCGCAAAACCCGCACCCAGCCCGCGCGGTTTGGATTGCGGGTTGACCTGAGCCCAACCCGCAGCCCACACACAACCCACAGTAAGGTAATTTTAACCCACGGGGGGGCGGTCCGGCGCCCACTTTGTCACTACAATGCAGCACAGCTCGTACTGAAGCAAGGAAGGACAACGTAACTGCGCGGAACATTATAAAAAATAAAGACGAAAGATTGCCTCCGGAATGGTGTTTACTACAGAGGTCGGTTGAATATGAGCGTGCATTGGCATTTGGGCGACTAACATTTGTAAATATTATTCTATGTCGTAGCAAGCCAAGAGCTCGCTGCCTCAATTACTAAGCCGCAGATTGGACAATTAGCTCGATCTATGATTAGTATAACCTTTATATTCTTCAGCCACCCTCGCAGTTTTTTCACCTCAAACATTGAGTAGCTTCCCACGCCACCTCCACCTCGTGTAGACGGATGTAAGTAAACCCTCTCATAGTGGAGGAGATAATATCTGCAATGTGCAACACACTAACCCAAACAGCCTGCAACCCAGCCCGCAACCCGAGGTCTGGGCTGCGGGTCGACCTCAACCCGCACCAAACCCCGCGGGTTTGAGCCCTAGTTTCCAACGTCTCCCTTTCTGATTACCCCCAGCGATGGTGTGTGATACGTGTATCTACCAGCTGGACCTCTGCTTAAGATGACGTCCAGATGCTGTTTTGACGGGCTCTTAGACGGGCAACATTTCGTCCTTCTGGACACAACTTAACCCCAACGGGCCTTTTAGTCATTCGGCAATTTGCATCGCCGCTCCCACATCGACTCAACTTCCTCATTGTAAGGGCCTCCATTGCCGCATTGGAACGAATCCCCCGTCACAATGTCACGTTCGACTTGGAGACTTGTGCTATGGCTGACACTTGTCGCATTGTCACCACTTCAAGTTGCAAACGCCGCCGCAGCAGACCAAATGGACTTTGCTGCGTGTCCGGTTCGCCATCGTCCGGAATATTATTGCTGTGAATATTCCTCGACGACCAAAGTGCAGTATACGAAATTCAATCGCCCCTCTGGTGGAGGCTACGAGCGATACTATGTCGAAGGGTGGAAGAAACAGCGGCAAGTGAATTTCCCGTATACCATGTACCATCCGGATACGCCCACGTTTTATTACGACCAACCGGATACGGTGTGTCGCGTTCACGCAATTGCTAACACCGAGACCGGAAAATTGACCGAAGAACTCCAGTGTGCCAAAACGAACTCGTCCCTCGCTGCAGCTTCGCAAGACAGTACCGTCTTTTGGACATACGAGGCCAATGTCCGCAATAACAATGCAACCTTCCCCATCGGAGCTAATTGCTACAATCTCATGCGCCCTGACGGGACAGTGGACAATGACCTAAAAAACGCGTGTAAATCAGTTTCGACGAGTACGAAGCCGCGCTTTACGACGTTCACCGAGACTCCGTTAGTGATCATCTATCTCGTGTATCTCGGCTTCTTCTGTATACTTGGGGGCTGGATTGTGTATAAAAACATGCAGCAGAATGCTAACCAATCTGTCAATGAGATGAAAATGAAGCTCATTTCCAACCCTTTAACGCCCACGAGAGCGGTGGCTGGCAATTTAGACAGTCGTCACGCTGGTGTGCGCGACTCGGACACGCGCATGTTAGTTGAAGCGGCTTCGGAAATTCTACAAACGGGCTTCTCTTCGTCAATAATTGGCTCCATTGTCTTTGCCTGCGTTGTCGTGGCATCTCTTTTCTTGAATGTGCTTTTAGTGATCGTCATCTGTGACTACTATGGCAAATTTGACCCGCCACTCTTTGATGTCACGGAGGACAATGCGCTCGTATTCGTCATCCTGTGGGTCATTACTGCTATTTGGTTCGTCGTCATCGTATCAATGCAAGACCGCATCTTTAACTTTTTCCGACTCCGAGTTCCACTCGATCAATGCCAGTTCGTCTACATGCTCAAACGCGACGAGACGGAAGTGTTGCTTGCAGATCGGTCCGGAGTGTCGGACTTTGTGGCCAAAGTCGAAAACTTTTTTGCTTCCAAAGGAAAACTGAGTGGCTATCGCACAACGGTCCCCGTTGTTGAGGTAGATGGCGTGCGGATTGTCGAGTTTCAACATCTACGGTACATTTATGAAGCAACGGAGAAACGTTTCGTGCCTGGTGCCGTGGCATTAGGGCGCACATACGATGACATGAACCAAGAAGCTTGTGGTCTGTCGGAATCTGAAGCAAAACACCGCATCAATACGGTGGGACCCAACTCGGTCGATGTCGAAATGCCCTCTCTTCCCGTCTCCATGGCCCATGAATTCTTCTCGCTCTTCTACATCTACCAAATTATGTGCTACTACGTCTGGTACTATTTCACATACTGGAACATGGGTATTGTCATGACCATTGTCGTGCTAGGAGCTGCTGTCGTCAACATCTACACGCAGCGTCAGATCCAGTCGTCTATTGTTGAAATGACCCGTTACCGCACAAATGTGATGGTCTATCGTAGTGGTGAGTGGCGTCAACTGTCCTCACCCGAGCTGGCTCCAGGTGATCTTGTGCGAGTGCCGGAAGACTGGACAGCGCCGTGTGATATGGCTATCGTGAAAGGTACAACAGTTTGTGATGAGTCGATGCTGACTGGTGAATCGATGCCTGTGCAAAAGTTCCCAATCCCAGAGCGGAGCGCAGAGGTGTATGACCCTGAAAAGGGAAGTAAGAAGCACACATTGTTCGCTGGTACTCGCGTGTTGTCCTCTGGTCGTAACGAAGAAATCTTGGCGATCGTTCAGACGACGGGTGCACATACGACCAAAGGCCAAATGATCCAATCCATTTTATTCCCAATTCCCATGCGCTTCAAGTACAACGAGCATCTCAAGGTCTTGATCTCGCTTTTGCTTGTATACGCTGTCATCGCTTGTATCCTTGTGATCAGCTTCCTTCTGAGCAATGGAAACCTGAATAACCGCTACGCTGCCTTCTGCTATGCCATCTTTGTGCTCTCGTGCGTCATCAGTCCACTTCTTCCGGTTGTTATTACGGTGGGTCAAGTGAATGCATCCAAGCGCTTGGAAAAGCAAGGAGTCTTTTCACTCAATGTGCAGCGTATCACGCTCTGCGGTAAAGTGCGCATTTTCTGCTTTGACAAGACGGGAACCCTTACGAAGCAGGGGCTGGATTTCCTTGGCGTTCAACCTGTGCAAAATTCGACATTCACTCCCATTGTCAACGATATCAAGGATGCACCATCGTCTGAGGAATTGCTGTACGCATTAACGACGTGTCACTCAGTCGGCTCGTTAGAAGACCGTCTTGTGGGTAATGAAGTGGAGGTACGCATGTTCACGTCCACAGGGTGGAAGTTAGTAGAAAAGGAAGGTGAACAACCCTTTGTGAAGTCGAACGTGGACCCTGGACTCGAGCTTGAATTCATCAAACGCTACGACTTTGATCACCATCGGATGTCCATGACTGTCGTCGTGCGCAACCGCAGGAGTGGCAAGTACTACGTCTTCTGCAAGGGTTCATATGAGCGTATGCAGCAGCTCAGCACGCCGGCAAGCGTCCCAGGAGACTACAAGAGCGTGGCGGACCGTCTTGCCAAGGACGGATGTTACGTGTTGGGTCTATCATACCGTGAACTACCGAGCGACTGGACCCACGATGAAGTGGTAGACTTTGCAAGTGACCGAGATGCGGTGGATGAGAGTTTGTCGCTTTTGGGTTTGATTCTGTTCCGTAACGAGCTAAAGGAGGACACAGCAGATGCGATTGCCAAGCTCAAGGGTGGCGACATTCGTACAGTCATGATCACAGGAGACAATGCCATGTGTGGCTGTTATATTGCTCGCCAGAGTGGCATGGTCGCTCCGAACTCGCGTGTGATTCTGGGCGAGATGGTGTCGTCCGGACCTGAGGGAAAAGCGCTCGTGTGGCGCGATGTTGATTCGGAAGAGAAGTTTGATCTGCTCGCAGTGAAGCACTTGATTGAGCTGGACGAGGACGTGGAACTAGCTTTGACGGGTGCAGCATTCGATTATCTTGTGTCAATTGACGAAATCAAGGGATTGCTACTGAACATTCGCATCTTTAGCCGCATGACACCTGACGGGAAAGTCGAGTGCGTGAAACTACACATGGAAACGGGCGCGGTGACTGGAATGTGTGGTGATGGTGGTAACGACTGTGGTGCCTTACGGTTCGCCCACGCTGGTGTCGCTCTCAGTGATGCCGAAGCGTCCGTGGTATCGCCATTCACGAGCAAGGACAAGTCGATTCAGTCCGTGGTCGACTTATGTCGTGAAGGTCGATGCAGTGTCGCCACGTCATTCGCTTCTGTCAAGTTCCTGATTATGTATGGTCTGATTGGCTCAATGCTTCGAATGTTCATGTACTACAATGCTATCAACTTGTCGCAATGGTGCTGGATTCTCGTAGAAGGTTTCATGCTGGTCGGTTGCTCCTATGTCATCACACTATCGAAACCACTTGATGAATTAAAGGCAACTCGTCCAACGTCGAGTCTCATTGGACCGACCACGTTGATCTCGATTATCGGACAAGAGATTATCAATGTCATCTATCTATGCAGCAGTATTAACATGATGTCGAATCAAGTCTGGTTCTGTCCGTTTTCACCCGACAATGTCGACATTTCGAAGTGGTGGCTCATGTCGGACAATCATTTAGCGACTGTGTTATTTTTCTCGGTTATTTTCCAGCAACACATTGCAGCGTGGGTCTTCAGTTTTGGCTCAATGTATCGTCAAGCGATCTGGCGGAATTATCTCCTTCTCATCTTCTTTGCGGCCGTCGGAGCACTAGACTTGTACATGCTTTTGGGTGAGCCAAGTGTTGTCATGGACCGATTCCGAATCTCAAGTAGCACGAACGTCGTCGGACTCCCAGATATCCCCATGCCGCTAAGTTTCCGAGGCAAATTCCTTGGCATGATTGCGGGAAACATTGTCACGTGCATTCTTTTTGAATATCTTGTTGTGCTTGGACCCGTGCGCACATATTTCCGCAACAAATATCACGTCGATGCTATTCCCATGAGGAAATAAAGGGCTATCAATACATGTACATTTTCGCTGATGTTGACATTTTACATTTGACTAATACTGTATACTGTATACTGATAAACCCGTTTTCTCCCCTAAAACATTTTGGAGAGGTAGTAGGCCCTTGACCCACGGGTTGGGGGTTATACATATAAAACCCACGGTTCAGTATTATAGGATTTACAGAAAGCCGAACTGTCATTTCGCAACTTTAAATTTCGAAATGGTCATTTTGACCCAATATGAACATTACAAAAGGGGGCAACAATATGCACCGCTCAAGTCGCGTGCGCAGTGATGAGCGTACCCCCGACATCGCCGTAAAGCGACTCAAATCCAGCGAATGTGATAAAATTTCTGTAGTCCCAACGGCTAAACTGTTGCAGCGATCGGCGTGGGATGCTTTTTTAGCGTCAACATTGTTTTTAAAGGTTCCACAAGATTTTTACAACGTATTTGAATTGGCGTCAAATCTACAACCCAAAAGTCCTTGTGGTACTGAATACAAACTTTATCCTGGTAATTAATGGAAATGACTAAGAGTTGCATTGCTATGACATTTAGAGGCGTTTGTAGATACACTGGGAATTCGGCTCTGTGGACCATTCGACTTGCTAGCAGCGGCGAACCAAAAGATTGTGACGACCGACAAACCTCTCTATCTTCATGGACGCTTTTATTTTGATCCCCCTGAGGTAGCCACTGTCATGATGGACAGTCGTAGTGGTTGTGGTCAACACTGGGGGTATTTTAGGTAGATGCTCTTTTGTTCGAAACTTGTAGTTCTGGATTTTGATTGAACTCGATCTGATGTAGAGATGCTCCTGACCAATTGCCAGAGTATGTCGTTTGTGCGGCGAGCAGTCACGAATGTAAATTCGATATTGTTGGAAGTAGTTTATTTCAAGTGCTGAGGAACAGATTGGAAAAGTGCCGATCAACTCTGGGAGATACTAAAGTCGCAACCTTACTCAAGAAAATTGAGGTATACAGCAATGAGAAAGTAGATCCACCAGTGGCAAAGCTGCAGGCAAAAAGGAGTAAGGAAAGCGTCGCCGCGTCATTGCATCAACTTGGCATTGTCGTTCCGATAGACACGAATACCAAGACAGGTTATCGTGAACTGCCTACCACTGGAAAAGATCTTGCAAATCTGCTTCACCAGCTAAAGCAAGACGTTAATAAAAAGTCATCGGCACGAAAACGGCTGAGTGAACTGATTACACGTGCTACGATTGCAAATGATGAATGCGACTTTGGGACAGGTCTTCTGCTGGGCCTGGATGTCTTCACTGCTGGCTCGTGCGTCGAGGTGCGTTGCACATTGGCTCGGTCATTTTGAAAACTTTCTTCACTTTTTGTGTCTGTAGAAGGAAGCACTGCAGCTATTACGTGTCGCGTACATGCTGCTGCGTCGCACCGACTTCTATAAAATTGCATCAGGACAATGTACTCACCGCAACGACGATGATTCAAGAGCGTTTATCGATTCTATCGTCAGGTCGACTTCCAGTATTCTTGATACCGATCAGCGGTCCAGACACGTAACAGTGATGCTTCCACAACCCCATGCTACCAAATAAAAAAAGTCTGATGCAGCAGCCAGATTAAAAGCATGTCGTGCGAAGCAAGGGATCGTTTTTGCCGCAAAGCAAAAGGAAGTGTAACATCTCCGTAAACTGAAAAACGTGAAGTCTTTTTGCGTGCTTCTTTTCAAGAGTATACTTTTCAGTTAGACTTTACCATGGCTTTTGTAGCTACGAACACTTGATTCCCAAACCGTCTTCATTCGTTAAATGCAGTCTTCAATATCCATACCACGGCATAATTCATGCAGGAATGAGCGCGTCCACTTATGGCTATTACCTCGTGACTATCACGATAAGCAGACTGAACATTCTCTTTCTGAGTTTCCGACAGCGCTGTTTCACCATTGTAAATTTTGCATCCAACGATTGACAGTAGCGGCAGCTTTCGGTAAAGTTGCCATCCAAGTGCCAGACTAATGTCGTGAAATTTGGTGCGCTCACCACCATGGCAAGCGCTTTCCCATGCGAATGCGAGATTCAGGAAGCAAAAGCTGCACACCGATAACTGGTTAGAAGTCCAAAGCAGTTCCAAAATGTGATCAGCTTCGCATTCAGACACTAAAAGTACTTGACCATTCTCGAACATTAGTGCAACGTCAATTACACGTAAGAACGTATTCATAGAGTTCAAGTGTGTCTGCGTCTCAATAGTTGCAAAGAAATTTTCAGTTCCGAAAATACGGGACTTTGTCCAGGCTAGACTCGCCAACTCTTTGGGAGAAACCATTTGACGAATAAAACCCTCCATGTCAAGCACTTTCACAACTCCAGTGAGATCTTGGACTGATTTGGCAGCTAAGATCTTCGTATATTGCCACGTCTTTTCCTTGACAGGAATACACTTGACCACTTGGATCTCTCGTACCTGTTGCACTTCTTGTTCCACCTGAAGCTCTCGTTCGCATTCATCCGTGTGCGCAGTAACACATACTTCGTCATCAAGACCATACAAAACTCCCATGAGGCAGATTTGATCGACCAAAACATCAGCGGCGTCCTTAAAATGTAAAAGCGCCTTGGTTTTAATCACTTCAGCAATTTTGTCTGCATGAATCTTCTCTTGGTACAGCGTCTCCAATGACCAGTTTTCATCGACCAATTCTTTGTCTGGGTTGAGCTGCGTCTTGCGAAAATGAATCCCATTCCCTGCCCACTCAAGCAACCCACGCACAGCCTCGGCTTTCGTGTTATCCACGACCCAATTAAGCACATCGACAGCTGAGAGCATTCGTTTGCCACTGGTCTGGTGAACACTCTGCGCGACTTCATCAAAACTTGCGATCCAAAGCGTTTGGTTGCATCCCAGCTGCCGCATTCTTCCGGCCCCTTGCATGAATTTGTCTTTCGTGAGTTTTGGTCCAAGCGTCAGCACGGCAGAAGCATCCGGCAGCAGCTTCATGTCTGATCCTCGCGAACGCGCTTCGTCAAAGATTACAAACGTTTCTTTCTCCAGCATCGACGACTTTTTCAAAGGCACGGTCATCTGTCGGGCCTTCTCTGCAATCATCCAGCAATTAAATTCTTTACGACTATCATAGTACGTAACGCCAGCGAAAGCGAAGCCAGGTTGCTTCAAAAGAAATTCTGCTGCTTTGATATTCGTCACTCCGGCAAGAAGCGCGCCCGTATCAATCAGAGCTTGGGCACGCTTGTCCATGGCAAACACAAGAACACTTTGCCACGGAATTGACGTTCGCTGCGGACTGGGACTAATGATTTCGTAGCTGTGAGTCACTTGCAAAATCTTGTCAATCATCTTTCCATTCGTGCCTAGTAGTGTGGGTTCATCCGGCTCCTGCTGTGTCACTGAAAGTGGAAGTAAACGGTGGTTGTCGTTAGTACCCGAGAATCCAATGTTCTTTTTCCCGGCTGCCAGGTTCCATGCCGTTCGTGATAATCGTTGCGGATATTGATGCGTATCCGTGGGGAACACACACGTATTTAAATAGAAATTGATCGTTGCCATACAGAATCTGTAAATTCTACACAGCATCTCGAACTGCCGAATATCAGCGAGACTTATATGACGAACATCACACAAAGCCGTTTGGTCATCAGCATCCAAGCGAGACTTGACGCTACTAAACCATCGATTGTACTCGTGAATCTGTTCCGAGATGTCCAAGCGCAACAACATCTCGAAAGTACTTTTAACTTCGTCATTTCTTAGTCCACTGTGATAATATCCTAGCAACGTAAGCACAATGCAAACGTCTGGATGGCTGAACTCAGACCGCTCTGACGGAACATCCCCAGCACGGAAAGGG
This sequence comes from Sclerospora graminicola, assembly GCA_001887855.2. NCBI lineage: Eukaryota > Oomycota > Peronosporomycetes > Peronosporales > Peronosporaceae > Sclerospora > Sclerospora graminicola. Next base: position 286 of record MIQA02023173.1, on the reverse strand, counting down.
ATTGCAATTTTTTTCTTCCGTGTGCCAGGGTCCGGAAGACCAAAATCCACGCGATTGCGCTTCTCCAAGCAATGCTCAAACACTCCAAACGCTACGAGTCCTCTTAACGATAACAATTGAGTCAGGTACGGCCCGAGCTTTGACATGTGATCTCCAAGAGCTTCTTGTAGACTTACCGTGGAGTCTGTCATTGCCGTAACCAGCGCTCTACGAGCAGTTCCACGACCGATGGTATTGAGCCACATATGTTCAAATGAAGCACTATCAATGAGATCTAGTACGAGTG
>MIQA02023172.1:0-33144 GCA_001887855.2 Sclerospora graminicola | reverse complement strand
TGAACTCTTCACGGCAGCTAAGCTCCATTTCTGGAGCTTCTAAGTTGTGCTTTAGCTCAGCTTTTAATGACTGATATGTCAAAAACGCAGTTCCATCAGTGGATCTGCGGCTCATCGCCCATGCCCTGGCGCGACCGCCTAGGCATGTGGTGGCGAAATAAGCTTGTGAACGCGGGTCCACAATCTTCTGCGCAGTGATAGCATCCTCTATCTCTGCGAACCACCTACGAAGAGGTTCGCCCCCTTCGCCAGTAAAGGGCGGAATCCGTGCCTTTACTACTTCAACGCTCGCACTAGATGCGGGCGCTGTTGTTGTTGTCGCCGGCTGAGAGCGCAACAGAGCATGACGCACCTGAGGGTCGACATACAGTCTCTTGAAACGGTTAACCGTTTCTAGGGCATCCTCCGAGGATTTGCCACGGAGAAAAGTGATGATTTCGGGCCCTATGGTCCTAATCATCTCGGTCAATGTGACCAAAGCACTCGGTGGCCAGTTAGGAAAGTTTTTCATAACTAGGTCGTGCGCGAGCTGGCGCTCACGCTCACGTTCACTGGCTGTTGTCATGACAGCTAGTGGCTCTTAAACCTTCGAACTGCTAGTTAACTAGCGGAACGTGTCAAAAGTGGTCGTTAGGACGGACCACAAAGTGCTACCAGGTGTAACAGGGCTGCTGTTACGCGGCTTACACTGTTAATTTGCAATGAGGAAGCGTGCAAATTGTGTTGGACCAAATGTAATTTGGTCCTCCTTAGTTTACTTTAAATAAACTCAGATAGGAAAATAATTAATGTATTAATTAATTATCGATTAAGTATATATATATTAATATATATACACTTAGGGACGTGAGTGCTAGAAGGTAAGTTTAAGAGTGAATATATTTATGGTGGTTAAGAGCTTACTAGTATAATTAGACCTAGACTTATCATAGTAACATGTAGTATAAAACTGATCTAATGATATTTTTATCATTAGATGACTTGTCAGATTCAATTATATCAGAATCTGTTCTCAAAGGTGGATTATGACAATTTATAATCCAATATTCACAATTTCAGGTATACGACTGAAATTGAACTGTGATATTTCTATTCAAATATCACTTATGTAATGGTACCCCATTACAACTTCTGTCTGATCTCGCTGAGTAGTCCGCTGTCGGAAACTGTCTTATCCTTCGCTGATCATGATGTTGCCTTCTTCTGCTGCTTGTAAACACTTCTATACACATTTTTAACTGGATGCCGCGTACCCGGGTATGTTGCCCCTTGGCCTCAAACTCCGCCGTAGCTTGCACTTGTTCAATCGCCATACTCCAATTTTTTTCTGTCTGCTCCCGACATGACCGTAAAATCCCTTTATGTACTCTGTCGTTACGCATCTGCCAGAGCGCCGTTATACCTACAGAGCAGATTCCCCACCAGACTCGATGGAGACTTTCCGCGCATTTCTCGGCTTGATCCCTGCATCGTTTCTCCAGCTCCATCCTTAAATGCTGCGCAATGGGCGGTAGGGTGTCTTGTCATACAGTGTCGTTGAAAGGACCCCACGTAAGCTGATCCAATTCTTTCACCAAACCAGTAACTGATTAGTCGTGCCCAGAAATCCTGGGCTCTTCGGCACCCCCACATAATATGTGATACCCCTTTCCCCGGCGATGTGCACTTAGAGTCAACGGCACATCCCCGCGCCGAATCATAACCGTCATAAAAAACGTTTAACTGCATAGTAGCCGCTCGATAAAGCGTCCAGGCTTGATAGTCCGTCAGCATGTGTCGGTGATCCCACAGTCCTTCTGGTGATTGCTCCAACCACTCGAAAGCCACTCTGTCTGACGCACATTTCGTCGTCCACCTATTCACGATCCGCCGTAATGGTTGCGCTACATAAAGTTGGTACAGGGCCTTGAAAGATCGCCTCACTCGATAACTCACTGCTTACTTGTTTTATTCTCCTGTACCTTCCACGGCACCGCATGTAGAAGTGGATGTGCCCCGTAGACCACACTTCTGATGTTGTCTGGATCCTCTTGTTCCTCCAGTAAGTCGCAGTTTATCCAGTACAGTCCGTCTTGTTGTTGTCTATACCGAAACTCTCGACCCGTTTCCGGGCATTTTCCTCGTACTTTCTGTGTTGACTCCATTATCCACGTGACTTTGGCGAGGATTCCAGGTGATTTAGCACCGAGATAGGAGGCGGTTGCCCTATTATCTCTCCAATACCCACCCTAGGCGAACACAGAACTATGACCGCTAACCATCTGAGTGTTTTAGCTCTCGTATGCCCCTTTGTATCTGCTTGGACTATCCACTGGAACCTGGATTGGCTAATTCTTTGTATCTGTAGCTCCTGTATTGAGTGTTTTGGAATGAGGTCATACTTAAACCCAGGCACTGCATATCCAGAAATCTCTCGGATCCACGGGTTATCTGCCCGCATAAAAGTGCCCCAAAATGCTTGAATATGCTTTGGCATGCGATTATGCCATACGCAGGAGTCTACATCCACAGTCAATGTGACCACTTGTCCTCGGCTGACAGCTTTGCTCGGCTATGGGTCCTGTATTTCACATTCGGTTAATATCATGGGCAGCGAATAATTAACGTACCTGTGAATCTCCAGAATGTCCTGCTTCTCCGGGCCTAGCATTTGTCTCAGCTATTCCTTTGTCCGCTGCTGTGTTGACCAGGCTTCCCTATTCAAAGGTGCAACACGTCGCTCTGCTGGTGTTAGCAACTTGTGACCATTGTGAGTATACAATAAGCCGCCCCAATTCCTCCAAGCTTGCGAATATTTATCCGCGAGCTCTAGTAGCCAACAAGTTGCTTCTTTGACATGTAGTGTGTGTATGGCGATGGGAATTGATATTAGCCCCAGACCCCCGACTGCTCGTGGTATGCATACTTTGTTGAAGTATAACTACTACCCGCTCCACGGTGAGTATTCCCCACCCCTATCTTAACCCCTACCCGATTGCCCTTACCGGGAATCTTTTGACCTTGTCCACCTAGAGAGCGTAACCGCCAGAACGAATCGGTACACAAGGTGAGAATGTCCAGGATGTTGGATCGTCCTGCTTGCCATGACCAAGTCGATAGCTGTGATGATGCGGCCAGGTCAGCTCGATGATGACCTGGACAAAGCGATAGATCAAACGTTTGGTCGCTAGGTCCCCGTGGGTGTTCAAAACTCGAAAGGGCTTCTGGGATTGACCGCGACACACCCCGCTTGGGTAATTCAGCTTTGATATGCCCTGCCCACCCGGAGATAAAGATCTTCTCAAATTCTTCCGTCTTCCTTCATTCATATATCCGATTACTTCTTTTCCCAAGTCTCGTTGTCATCCCGGTTACAATTTTCCAAAAATTGTGCGAAATATGCCAGTTTCTCTGCCTGCTCATCTATGATGTTTCCACCTTCGCCATCAATACTGCTCGCAGATTGTGCGACGCATACTGTACAATAAATTTCAGCACCAGATAATCAGACCCGCCTCCACATGCTTCTGATATTACCATCGGTCCAACAGCGGCGCGAATGTTTTGGTGTTGTATACAGCTTCATTGTTTTTGCATATGTAAGTTTCGTCTTGAATGCATTTCGCGTTCGCTACATCACATATTGGTATGTCAGTAACCGTTCAACATTCTTTCCAGCTAGCCAATGTCCTATTAACTCTACTTTGACATCTTTAGGCTACTGAAACCCGCACGCTGATTGTCATAGCTCGATTTGTCTGTTAAACGGCATTCCCACTCGAGAATCCGAATCCTAATTCTATATACAATTTCTCACCCTAAAATCTCCTCATCGCCAATTCTTTTGTCGAGCATCTGGGTATCCAACATTCGCGTTGTTATGCATCCCACTCCCACATCTGCTTGCGGCATCGTGTGTGTCTGCCACCACTTTCACCACGTTAGCCCCTTGTGCCACCTCAGCTACATTCGAAAACCGTTGCTGCGCATCGTCTTGCACTCCCGCATAATGTTGTCGTGCGTCCTTGTGTACCCGAGTACCACAGTGGGTCTCCCCCGAAATTTCTTGTTCGACCTGCAATCTCGCCTACGAGTCATTAATGGGTGCTCTGAGTGACACATACGGTGAGTCTATATGCATACCTTTCCCTCTTCTAATCTGGAAGCAAACGTATGGCGGTGTTCATGAGTACACTTACCTTTTGCTCTCGTTGTTTGTCATCATGACCAAGCTTCTTTTCCAGCTTGGTTTATGACTCTTGTAGCTTTTCTAGCCAGTTCTTTCTTCCTCGCGTCAGCGCAAGAAGCTTATTCTTCTCCTCAGCGCTAATTTGCTGACAATTATTAGGGGGGGTCGGTACTATCATCCGTCTCGTGAATGACAGCGTGACGCGTCTCATCTTCACCATCTACTGAATTGTCCCTTTGGCGACCGAAGACTCGGACTGTACTGCATTATCCCGGTTGCGATATAATGTATTGGTACCATAACTTGTTCCTTTTTAACTACTCGAGATAGTGCGTGTTGAGCGCAATAGGCATTGTGCTATTCGATTAAGTGTTTTCTGATGAAATAATACAAAATCATGTGCAAGGAGTCTCCAAAGCACCTGACGAACGCAGCTTCCGGTGCGAAAAAGTGCAACAATTTAGCTGAAGCTGTTAAGACTCAGCAAACTACGTACAAAACGTTGAAAAGTCGATAAATCAGGTAGATTGGAGAATACATTATACACTATCAATCGTACTTGCTAAAAAAACAGACCACAATTTGAAGATACTTCGTTCCTCTGTCCCGATTGAAAATGTGAAGTTAATTTTTGTGTCATACACTCAATTGTGGCAGACTTGATGGATATCTAATTCTTGACACGAGAAAACTAAAGTGCGGGTCCTAAAGACAATTCATGCTGTTAAACTTTAGGTTCGGTTTTAGTCATCTTAGCTTCTTAGCGCTATATTTTCCGCGTAATCGATCTTCCAACACTAATCCAAACGAAGCCACTACGTTCACTCATTTAACCACTAACCAAACGAAAGAAATGCGAGCACAGTAACACTTGAGGTTTATATGCCGAAAGTCCTCCCCGAAAGATCCCCTGATATATAGGGACAAATTGTAAAAGTGAATATATTTAATTAGGACTAAAATATAGTTAGCCTAAAATATATCTTGCGTGCTCTTGTACTTGACTCCGATGACTCCATCTTCTATCTTCGACAGCATAAACTTGATCCTGACGTCCACGTGCTTCATCTTGGACGAACTATTTTTACCTTCTAAAAAGTTGATCGCCGCTTGATTATCCGAGCGAAATGTCATCGGCGTCCTCGTATTCAACCCAATTTTCGTCAATAATCGTGAATTCCAATCAACTCGTACTCCATTTGTAACGCCGCAAAAAACTCCGCCTCCATCGTCGATAGCGATATGCAACCTTGTCTCTTGCCTATCCAGTATAGAAATATTCCATTCATCATCGTAACTCCACCCGTAACTGACTTCCTGTCTGTCTAACAACCGGCTAAATCCGCGTCGCTATACGCTTCCAATGTAAACAATCCGTCATCGTTATTTGTCTTCGTAATCTCGATCTTCAACTTCAAACCCTTGGGCCCTTCAGAAATCGAAATATCCACTTAGTCAGTTCCCAATCCAGTGTGTTCAGTGCATGCGTTTACCTTGGCGCTTTGTGTACGGCAAACGCGATGCCCGAGTGCGTACAACGCGCGATCCACAACAAACTTCCCACCAATGACTGAAAACTTTTGATACTTGGTGATCCATCACTTGAAACTGCATTCAAAACCACCTGTTTTTCAACGAAAGGTTTTCGTATTCACAGCCCATTGGCGTCCTGACACTGTTCGCTTCCAACATTCCTTGGTCTTCGAGCAAACTTTCAATCATCACTTGCTGGTCCAGCATATAACCATCTTCTTCAGTATACGTGGCCCTCATCCCTAAAACCCTGGAGACTTCTGCGAGATTCTTGATGTCCAAACACTTCATGTCTTCAAAGAAACTCGTCACACACTGTTCCTCGCTACCTGTAGCGAGCAAATCATCCACGTACACTCCAACTACCACAATCTTCCCGTCCATACGCTTGTAGTATAAACACATATCCGTACAACTCTGCACGAAACTTAAATCCAGTAACTTCCTATGTAAAAGTCCGTTCCACAGCCGACCCGCTTGTTTAAGTCCATACGAAGTATTCTTGAGCTTCATAGCCAACTTATCCGCTCTTTCTACTTCGAAATTCCCCAAAATCCTTGCGTTTATCATCATTCTCTTTGGTATGAAGACGTATATATCATGCTCTCTTCTAACGCCTTCAAATAGGTGTCGGGATATCTCCAAGGAACGCCTTGACTCTCCAAATCCTAGCTAATCCAAGAATAATCTTTAATGCTCCCATGTCCATCACTGCGGCGAAAGTCAACTCATAGTTTACGCCAAACTTCTGCTCATTCCCACACACGACCAAACGCGCTTTGTAGCACTCCAAATTTCCGTTCGCGTCAGGTTTCTTCTTAAATACCCACTTTGTGTGTACAGAGTCACGTCCTTCGGCTTCGCGACTATATTCCACACTTCGTTACTCTACAAGGCCAAAATTTCATCGCAACTTTCCACTTGTCACTATCCGCGCACTTCATAGCCTTTCCATAGTTTCTCGGGTCCATTTCGGTGACCAGGTTCACTTTTCCACTTTCCACATCGTCTGACTTCTCTTCTTCCATGCCTGTAGTCGTTTCTCTCCCGCGTCTTGTGTGCTCTTGCGTCCTGCGCACGAAACCACGCGTTTCATGCCTGTCTCTGTTCCAAGCAGGCTTCTTCTTGGTCTTTTCCTTCTTGTTTCTTTCTTCGTACGCTTGCTGCACTTTTCCATCACTAGCTCCTTCTGCTTCACTATCCAATCCATCAAGAAACAAATGTCGTAACCGCTGGTTCTGGGTATCGTTCAACGTTTCAACATTCTTCACATGCTGTGTTGACTTTCCTGTCTAGCTTTAGATAGACCTTGTATCCCTTTACGTCTTCACTCTTGCCAATAATCACCACGATCTGCGCCCTATGCGCCAGGGAATTACTCCCTGGGTTCCTATAGACAGTGCAAGGCGATCCAAAAGCAACAATTTCTCCAAGATTTGGTTTTCTCTTCGTCAGTAATTTAATGGGCGACATGCGTCTTGGATTTTCTGTAGTCGGGCTCCTATTTAATATGTACGCCGCATATTCCACTGCATCACCCCAAAAAGACAAATTTAATCCACTAGCGAACAGCATGCACCTCGCCATATTCATAACGGTGCGGTGCATGCGTTCCGCCTCCCGTTACTCGCTTGATTTCCTGCTTCGCTCATTTGTCTTCCTACACCCGTACTCCGGTAAAAATAATCCAGATTTTTATATTCAGCCCCATTGTCCGTCCGTAAAATGTGAAGTTTACAATTGAAAGTCTTCTCAAAAAATACCAAAAAATGTTCAAACTTCTTGGGTGCCAAGTCTTTCGTCTTAGCCAGAAATACCCGCACTTAATTGCTTATGTGATCGATAAGTTTACCGTGTAGCGATTTTCCATTAGATCTCGCAGCGTAATCGGGCCCTTGAGGTCGGAACACACCACACCACCCACCCTATCGATCGGTGAGGGATCTCCCGAATCCACCCTGGCTTGTGGGTTCTTCGTCTAATTCCCTTGAACACAGGCTAAACAATTCTGTCGACGCGTGTCCAATAGCTAGACTTAATAGCTCGGGTCCTTTGTCAGCCGTTCAATCACATCGTAATTTAAGTGTCCCATTCTCGCATGAAAATGCATCAATGATCCGCGCCATCATTGTTTTCCACGATAGCTTGTTCATTATCATCAATCACTGCCATAACTACATCTCCGAATTTTTTCTTGGGTACGTTAACTCGAACTCCAATAGTCACCATCTTGTTAATCATTTCCACGTCGAAAATACTTTCTCCCGTCTTCTGGTTCACAACGACCCTGCGTCCTTTAACGTAAGCTAAGCCACATCCTTTCTCCTCGAGAATTCCATATGAAAGAATGTTACGAGATAAGTTCTCCACGAAATGCACGTTATCGACCTTGATCAACTTCTCTTTCGCACTTCACGAAAACCATGATAGTTCCTTTCTTCGTAATCTTCAGCTCCTTTCCGTCAGCCTGAAACAAACTCCAGACACGTCTTCTGTGTCCCTCAAGAACATTAGATACTTGGTATGATGCATACTGGCGCCACTGTCCAGTATCTATTTTCCTTTTTCTCCGCACTGGTAGCAACGCCTTGACTTGTTCTTTCTGTCTTGCCCTTCCCCCACCACGTGCACACTGCCATGCGAAATATTCCTTGGTAATCGTTCTTCGTACTCCACCGCCTGAGGGAACTGACATAGCTCCTCGGCTTGTCGTAAGTAGTCCGGTCTTGTCGGGTCAAACATGGACATCATGATTTGGCGCATTTCTGGCGCCGCGTGGTATACGATATTATTCAGCACTAGTGAGTCTGACGTGCCTCCTGCTTCCGCCACGCCGTGAAATATAAGTAATGCTCCGGCCACATACGCGCACTGCTCTTCCTAGCCATAAATAGCTTCATTCCCTGCAACGGCGTAATCTGTATGTAAAACGTTGTCAGCATCTTGTCCATTACGTACCATAGAGTCGTCGTTTCACACCACCACGTCTCTACTTGTCTGTTGTAATAACTTTCTGCTGCACCACCCAAATAGTGACCCAAAAGGTTCACCTTCACGTCCTCGCTCCACTGAAATCCACACGCAGCTTCTGTAATATTAATCTGCCGAAAAAACTTCCTGCCCCACGCATGAAATCCAGAATCCAAACCACAATACGTCTCAGATCCATCGAAAACTCTTATTATCAATGTACACTGCGTCGCAATGGCGTCCTTACCAAAGGCACCTGCATACCCCCACCTTGTCCTTGGACCACATTCGGTATGCCTTGAACCGAGATCTGTCGTTGATTCCCCGCATTCATCACCTTACCCACCCTACTTGGGGTAAAGATGCCCGCTCCGCATGGCTAAGCTCTCGAAAACGCTTCTTGCCATGCCGCCCAGCCAGAGAAGGTCGTTTGTCCTACTGGTTGCCATCCAGCGACGCTATGCTCATCTTGGTGTCCGCCCATGGGGTGTGATATACCGTCTCCTCGTCACTATTCACGGCTCGCACCTCCTCCATCTTCTGTAACCTGTCTGACAGCAGCTCCAGCATCTTCGCCACTTGATTTGACTCCACACTTTCCGGAACAATCGATACTTTTTCCTCCTTAGCGTCACTTGCCCCACTAGGGCTCATAACCTGTTCAACTTTAGGTTTGGTTCTAGACATCTTAGCTTCTTAGCGCGATATTCCTGTGGTGTAGTAACTCTTAGAAATTCCTTCTGAGATGCAAACACCCAAGGGGGCCCAGAGGACTGACTGTCGGAGGGGGTAATCCGTCCATCCTGGTCTTGATCCGAGCCAGCATCCAGCCGGCTGGATTGATCACTCCCATCACCTTGGTCGTGACGACTTGGATGATCCATGTTCGTAAAGCTCACCTTGTGTACCCGTCAGCACTGGCGGGTGCGCTCTCTTGAAGGACCCTAGGGCGAGAAGTTAAAAGTCCGTCGAATAGGGATAGGACTAGGGTTGCTCCTGGGCGGAAATCTTCACCGGGGAGCAGGATTGGCGTTGTACTTCAAGTTTGTATACCGCGACAGCTACACCGAGAATAATCGATCAGCCAGCTAAACCAAATTTAACAAAGGGGTAAATCCAGTCTTGTGTGTAATAGGGAATCCAAATAACACTCCACAATCTTCCACAGTAAGCCAAAACGTTACCACACTTTCCAATAGAGATAAACCGTGTTCAAATCACGGGCGACTTGAGTTGAGTATATGTAACGCGACGACTCCCGGTCAGGGGACTTCCGGTGGGTTCCTTTTAACCTTCCAGGGAAAATCAACAGCAGCTAGAGGGGACCTAGTTAGCCCTCTGCTGTGAACCAATGAAAGCGACTTGTGTCTTAGAAAGCGAAACGTATACTGATTTTTATCCCTTTATCCAATACAACCTTTTGTGTAACCTGCCCCAAATAGCCCGGCTTGATAGTTATGTGTCTTACCTGAAATAGCCCATCCAGCTCCACCTGGATGCCTTTGTGTACCGTACACCAACCATCCAGCTCAACCTGGATATGCCTTCGTGTACCGGTACCGTACACCAAATATCCGGCTCGACATGGTAGACACCCATCCGGACATATCTGGCCACTGACTTCGACTCTTCTTTAGCGGCCAAGCATCCACCTTCGGCATCCCATCCGTCTTCTACAGGGGCATAGCCTTCATCAGGACCCTTCACACGCACATCCTTTAGCCGATCCGCCCCTTGGTCATCCACCATCGACGGCCATCCAGCCCACCTGATCCGGCCGGCCGACTTCTGGCTAACCCGGTTATGATTCCCTTGATCACGCCCATCTGGCTCGATTCCATGCCTTACACCGTCCTGCCGCTTGTGATTACACCACCTGCATCCTATGGTGGCCGATCCGGGCAGCTGGCTGGGACCAATATTTCTATCAACCAGGTAAGTGCATTCACTTCTCATTAGCCCGTTAATTCCAGGAACACTTCACTACATTTCCCACGTAATCAATCCACGTAATATCTTCCTAAACTAATCCAAACGTAGCCCCTACGTTCACTCAATCTAACCACTAACCAAACGAAAGGAATGCGTGCACAGTAACACTTGAGGTTTATATGAAGAAAGTCCTCCCTGAATATATTTAATTAGGACTAAAATATAGTTAGCCGTAATTTGGTCTGAACTATTTAACTTTTGGTCCTTAACATAACAATGCGGCACCTGCTGCTGGCACTCCGGTCGCTGCATTTTAATACATGCCCTAAAGATGGGAGGGGTTTCTATCTTCTACTTCCGGTAGTTGCTCTACGTCTAGCAAAGCCACATCTACAGTAGGGAGTGAAGTTCACCGCATTGACCAGCGTAAGAACAAAGACTGCGGTATAGTAAAAAGAAACGATCGGCACTACATTTTACAACCTCTGAGCTACCGGCGTTCCCGCCGGAAACGACAGTGGCGTCAGAGCACAGTATACCACCAGTTATACATATTAAGAAATTTTTAGTTTAGGTGGGTGAGCATTTTAGTCACGCATCGTAATTTATCATCGACGAGAGCATCTCTACTAGGAAATGGGCTTGTCGTTTAAATTTTGACGAGCTTTTTGTCATTGCATCACGAAGGAGATTAAAGTCAGGATGGTCCAATAACCGGATCTTTGCCATCTTGAACTCGCCACTCCCGTACTTGGTAACATACACGTGCATGTTTCGGTCTACCATGCTCACAATTTTGTCCACATGTCCGACAAAGTGAAAGGTATGGTTAGATGCCGTCAAGATATACTGGAAGACCATCGCATGCTAAATCATCCAGCATTCAGCACGTTTTTATATGTACAAACCAATCTAACACGCAGTACTTTACGTACTTTTTCGAGCAATAAAAAGCGGTTTAAAAGGCGATCCAGATACTTCTCGTACGTCGTATTCATCCGAATGTACCGTAAAACACAAGTTACACGTCGCCTTATGTTAATTGATGCCTAGAGATTTTAGCCAATCAATGGACAGTACACTCATAGCTTTTTGATACAAAAGTCCTTTAGAGGGGTGGGGAAACGAGTACCGTACTGGATCACCGATGCGACATCTAACTTGTGTTCTACGGTATTATCCAAGTGGTAAGAACGTAGGACAGGTCTTCAGTGCAGATACGTCGTATCGTACCTCTACCAAGCTCCTTGACAATTTCAGAATCTGACGATGCTCAGACCAATTACCACTCGAGATCCGTCCTGCAAAACAAAACACGAATGTATGACCACAACCGACCTTAACATGCGGCACCAGACGTTCACTGTCGTACAAACAAACTTTTCGTATAATCTAACATATCTGCAAGTTGGATAAGCACTTGGCGCAAATCCGCCTCCGGTCTAGCAATTATAACAAACGTCGTGAAATCAGTAACAAGAAAATTGAAGAAAAGATAGGAAAGCTTAAGATCCCAAGCACATACAAAGTGAAAGAACAACAATGACGAATGGTCGACTTAAACTACACGAGAAACAAACTCCGAGATATGTTAGCAATAAAACACGCAACGACAAGCCTCGATATATTCCCGTGACTTGAGAAGCACTGATTCTACGACCTTCACTTGAACCAGCAATGCCCCAAGTCTTGAGTATTTCTGCATGATCGATGTCTTGAATAGAACACCAAGTGGTGGTGGCACGGAAAACGTAAAGTAAATGCACTTCATCGTCGCGATATCGACCCCGGCCGTGCTCGAAGTAGAGTCGAGTATCCTAAAGTCCACACGCACACACAACCGACTACCAAGTTGTCGCTGCGATATTAACTTGTTGAATGACACTCTGATGGAAAGAGTTAATCGCTTCATTCTCAGCCCATATCACAGGGTTTGTTTGCATGCGAGTCACTACTTTTTCACTAAAATTATTGAAAATGGTTTCCTATAGTGCATGTGGCCACAAAAATAACCTTAGGAAGAACCACCAAGCCTTCAAATCTACCACGAACAGCCAGTTTACCGATTCCACTAGCACGAACATCCGAAGAGTTTCCGCGTGCTCCATAAACTTTTGTTGAGCTCAAAAGATGTCAGCAAGCTCTCCGTTCAATTTGAGACACTACAATTAGCCTGATAAAAATCGTCAAAAATAGACTCAATTGACAGTGGTCGACGGCATCGAGGACATTTTCCTTTATAACGTTTTTGCTATTTTGTTGTTTCATTTATAATTTTCAGGATACCTGTGGAGTTCAAATCACTCCATATGTGGTGATTTCAGGAGCTATGCGCTTGAAACTCGCAGCAGAACCCTTATAATTACTGAAGCCTCCCAACCTGTATGATTTCAAAGCCAATCAGAACCCACGATTTGAACTAAAAGAAAATATATACTGTAATACATTATATTTATAATATATGTAGAGTGACCAATAAAATGGGTATCACCGCTGCTAAAAATGGGTATTGCTTCCGTAGGCAAATCCTATCTGTAATTTAAAGCATATGATTGGTCGAATTTACCTAAACACAGTCCCGGATTGGCTATTATGGGAGTTTCGTTACACGACTAGCCCGTAATAGTGGGTACTCAGAGAACAAAAAAGGTATTTTTTGGTCAGCGTTTCTGATTGAACCAGACAGTGCCAAGCAGCCGGAGACACTTTTTTAAGCTCTACGCACTCTGATCTACATTTGGAGCAAAACAATGGGGGTAGAAAATGTCTCGATGCTGTCGACCACTGTGAATAGGTACACACCAATAAAATACCATCATTCGCTAGATTTCTTTTTATTAGCCAAAAACAAAAGACAATATTCGATTGATGCTTAAAAAAACTAGTGTTTCGCTATCTGTAATGGGGTGCCATTACATAAGTCATATTTAAGTTTAAATATCACAGTTCAATTTCAGACTTAATGTCTGAAATGTGAAAATTGGATTATAAGTTGTCATAATCCACTTTGAGAACAGATTCTGATATAATTATCGAATCTAAAAGGAAATCTAATGATAAAGATATCATTTAGACCAGTTTTATACTACATGTTTGTATGATTAGCTTAGATTTAATTATAGTTATTAACTCTAAACCACTCATAATATATTCACTCTTAAACTTACCTTCTAGTACACAAGTAGCCTTAAGTATATATATACTTAAGTGATAGATTAATTAATAAATTAATTAGTCTTTATTAGTTTATCTAAGGTAAACTAAGGAGGACCAAATTTACATTTGGTCCTACTCAAATTGCACGCTTCCTCACTGCAATTTTACAGTGTAAGCCGCGTAACAGTTGCCCTGTTACACCTGGTAGCACTTTGTGGTCCGTCTAAACGACCACTGTTGACGCGTTCCGCTAGTTAACTAGCGGAACGAAGGTTTAAGAGCCGCTGGCTGTCATGGCAACAGCCAGTGAACGTGAGCGTGAGCGTCAGCTCGCGCAAGATTTAGTTAGGGAAAACTTCCCTAACTGGTCACAGAGTGCTGTGACCACTGTGATTGAGATGATTCGGACCATAGGGCCCGAAGTCATCACCCTCCTCCGTGGTAAAACCCCGGAGGATGCCTTAGAGACGGTTTCCCGTTTCAAGAGGATGTATGTTGATCCTCAGGTGCGCAACGCAATATTGCGCTCCCAAACAGCAGCAGCAACAGCAGCGCCCGCACCTAGTGCGAGCGTTGAAGTGGTAAAGGCGCGGATTCCGCCCTTTACTGGCGAAGGGGGTGAACCCCTTCGTAGGTGGTTCGCAGAGGTAGAAGATGCCCTCTCTGCGCAAAAGATTGTGGACCCGCGTTCACAAGCTTATTTCGCCACCACATGCCTAGGCGGTCGCGCCAGGGCATGGGCGATGAGCCGCAGATCCACTGATGGATCTGCGTTCCTGACGTATCAGGATTTAAAAGCTGAGCTGAAGCTCAACTTCGAAGCTCCAGAAATGGAGCTTAGCTGCCGTGAAGAGTTCATGGAACTCAGGCAGGGCAAGCTGAGCCTACATGCGTACGCTCAGAAAATACAATATTTGTTATCAAATATTGTATACGAGCCGGTGCCCCCTGCCATGCAGGTCACTGGCTTCATGAAGGGACTGAATGACGGTCCCATCAAACAGAGTCTTTATCGGGTTCCCCCAAAGACTCTGAGGGATGCTATTGACCAAAGCATCCGGGAGGAATTCAGCATGCGTTCATCAGCAGCGCATGCTGGGGTTAGTCGAAAAGCGCAAGCGCCTTTCGACTTTAACATGCCGCCAATGCAGCATGTTAATATTAACAACTTCCAATCGAGACGAAATTCCTACTTCGTCCCGAGACACCAACACTCGTGCCAGGGCGCGGGCGGAGGGGGTCCAGAACCTATGGACCTATCGGTTGCAGTTGCCTCGACACCGAGGCAACCGAAAAACAAGGAGTTCCTTCACTGCAATCAATGCGCGAAGATGGGCCATTACGCCAATGAATGCATGGCACCGCGACCGGCGCTACGCAGTCAGCGGACTGGACAGTCCGCTGGTAAGCGACATCAACAGGGGCAACCCTCTATTGATGCAAAAAACTCCAACAACCAGTAGGGGCGGGGTGCCCTACTGGACGGGTTATCTCACATGCCGACATCGGGCATGTGAGGATAATAGCCCCAGACGGGACTATGTCCTGTCAACGTGTGCAGGGTGAAGAGAAACCTCTCATCACCCTGGAAGTTAAGCCGCATGGAAACGATGTCCCCATGCGTGCTCTGTTTGACACAGGAGCGTCAAACAATTTCGTTAGAACTGAGGTTCTAACGTCGTTGAACTTCGTGGAGATTGAATCTCCACGAAGCATGTTGTCAGTCCGGTTGGCAACAGGTGCAACCGTGACTATACCAAAGCGTGTGATTCGCGCACGCTTCGAGTTAGACGAACTGTCGTTCACATCGTCCTCGATCTTGACGACAAGTTCGATGTGATCCTGGGCATCCCTTGGATGTCCAAGCATCAACCAACGATCGACTGGGTAAGCCTGTCGATCGACTGCGGCGGTCTCACAGGATCTGATCACCCGGTGAGTAACCCGGCTGTATCTAATGACACAACCGCAGGGTCAGACAGTCTGGTGGGTAGCGATGGCACCACCAGATCTGATCCGACTAGGTCAGCGGATGGTACACCCGCAACGAACGAGTCGTTGCGTGTCAGTAATGTATGCAACACGGGTGCAAAGCACTCCCGTGTTGAAGTTACCACTACGGCCAATGACGGTCGTGGTATAGAGAATCTTTACACTGTGGGAAACACCCACCGTGAAAACAATGAAACCGTCACGGAAGCAAATGACTTCCGTGTCGATAATGAAGAATTCACGACTGAGAGCAGTCGTGAGTGCACGAGCACCATGGTAGACAGTGGTCACCATGAGGAGAAGGCCTTGTGCACGAGTGATGATCACCGTGCAACAGATCAGGCAATAGATCAGACGAGTGCGTCTGATCTTCGCAGCTGCGTCCGTCGAGACGATCAACGTCTTGACGCAGACAGAGACTGGATTAGCTACCCCGTCTCTCACACTCGACAACCCTCTGAACTTAAGTTCAGAGGTAATGGCCCTTCCAGTCTTGAGCTGGAAGATGTTCGTAAGGAACTTGCGCAATGATCAGATCGACCAGATCTGCGTCATTGTTGCATCTGATGAGGTTGTGGATATTCGTGAGCGAATATCCCTTTTACAATTGGAAGGCATTGGGAACGAACTCGTTCCCAATGAACAAACCAAAGTTCAGCGCTTTGAAGCGTAGAGCTGGGAGTCGCTAAAAGCGACTTCTCCGTACTACGAGGTACTTTGGGAATACGCTGACGTAATCCCAGAAGAAGTACCTTGTGATCTCCCTATAGATAAGAGAACTAGGCACGAAGTACTGTGTCACGCGGCAGTGTCCATTGCCGCGTGACCAAGTCAAAGCAATCGACGAGTTCTTTGAAACTCGTCGTAAGTCGGGACATGTGCGGGAGTCTACCTCACCGCACTCCAGCCCCACCTTTTGTGTGAAGAAATCCACTGGTGGGTGGAGAATCGTTCATGCTTTAAATAAGCTGAACGCAGCCACGGTACCGGCGCAAACGCCGATACCGTGGAAAGGTCAGGGTGATCGTTGAATGGCCTACTCAAAACAACGTCAAGGAACTTCGAAAGTTCCTTGGGTTGGCGACATACTTGCACAAAAATTCGTGAAATTATGCTTGTTTAATCCGACCTCTTTCTCAATTACTTAAGAAAGATGTCGAATGGCACTGGGATGCCCAATGCCAAGATGCATTTGATGCAGTCAAGCGTAGCTTGACTGAAGCTCCCGTCTTGGCAATAGCCGATAACGAGCGACTGTTTCACGTCGTTTGCGACGCGAGCGATTTTGCCTTCGGCTGCGCCTTGATGCAGCGCGATCACGATGATCGTGATCGCGTGATTTTCTATCAATCGCGTCAGTTGCGCCCAGCCGAGCGCAACTATCCAGTGCATGACAAGGAACTCCTTGCCATGAAATATGCACTGGCAAAGTTTCGGATCTATCTCTTAGGAGATATACCGTTTGTGGTTTACACGGACCATGCGTCGTTACGCACGGCCGTGAATTCCCCACACATCTCTCAAAGAATGGCACGTTGGCTGTCATTCTTTGCCGTATACAACTTCACGGTTGAATACAAACCGGGAAAGTTGAACGTGATAGCGGATGCGCTATCACGACGGCCCGATTACGAGACGAAACCGTCTGTAACGGAGGCAACCAGTGCAAACGCAATACGTTGCACTGCTCTGTCGTCGTCACCCGTACGACAGGTACGTCAAGCGTACGAAACAGACGAGGAAACTCGTCTGCTGATTGATTACCTTAGTAATCAAACTGATCGGAAGCGCGAGGGACTTCCAGAGTTCCTTCGCGCTTGCGTGGATCGTTATCGATTGCACGATGGTCTGTTGCTTTATAGAACATACCAAGATGATGCTAGCCGCATCGTCGTTCCAAACAACGATGGTCTCAAACATCAAATTTTGTTTAAGTACCATGATGCACCGATTTCGGGGCATCAAGGTCGAGAGAAGACGTATGCCTCTCTCGCACGCGATTTCTACTGGCGTAACCAGTATAAATGGGTACGCAAGTACGTACGCGCTTGCGAGATATGCCAGCGCGTAAAGCCTGCGCACTCTGCGCAGGCTCCCTTCCGATCTCTGCCGGTTCCGACAGAGTGTTGGAAGTCCATTTCCATGGATTCATCTTTGGTCTTCCGGCTGATCACAGTCGGAAAACAGGAATTGTGGTTTTCGTAGACCGCTTCAGCAAGATGGTTCATCTTGCTGCAGTGTCCGCGAATGTCACCGCAGCGCAAACGGCGCGGATATTCGTTGACACGGTATTCCGTTTACACGGAATGCCGGAAAACATAGTCTCGGATCGAGATCCGAGATTCACAGGACGTTTCTGGCAAGAAACGTTCTCGTTATTAGGCACGCAGTTGAAGATGTCAACTGCGGACCATCCGGAAACGGATGGGCAAACTGAACGCGTTAACCGCGTTCTCGGAGACATGCTGCGTTCATACGCGCATGCCTTCGAGCAGTGGAGTGACTATTTGCCACTCACTGAGTTTGCTATAAATAACTCGGTGCATGCTTCTACTAAGCATACACCGTTCTACGTGAATGCCTTAAGGCATCCACGAACCCCAGCTTTACTTGGCGGTACGCCAAATCTAAGTGGGGGAGGGACCCGCTCAAATTTTGAGCGAGTCGGTGCGCAAGTTGCAGCTGCAACTTGCGAAGAGACTGCTGAGTCTTCTACTGTTACCACAGAAGAGACTCAAGCAGCTTCAGAAACTGAAGCTGCTAATGCGGAATATGTGTCTGCAGCCATTGCTGCAGACAATGAAAACAACCCATCTACTGCTAATAAAGCAGTCGATGAATTCGTATTACGGCGCCAAGCTGTAATACGCTATGTAAAAGATGCACTTGCTTCCGCTTTTGACAAGCAGAAGCAAAATGCAGATAAGACTGGAAGGAAGAATTTAAATTCCTTTCAAAAAGGTGAATTAGTTTTGTTATCTACAACTAATTTGCCTACATATGCAATTAGCAACTTCCCTACACGGAAGTTGCTCCCTAAGTTCATTGGACTTTCAAGGTCCAAAGCGTTAAGGCCTATACGTTAGACATTCCCGCGGCCATGCGCCTTCATCCAACGTTTTACGTTGGGGGGCTCAAGCCGTACCGATCGTCTACGTCTTCAGACAAGATGCATCGCCACGGTGAATGCCGTGCTTCTTCAAGTCTCCCAAGAGAGACTTGTAATCGGTCTCCAACCGGTTGTGAGAAGTCCGGAGAGTTTCCATCTCCGACTTTAGTCGATCAATCACGACCAGCAGAAGATCATTCTTCTGCTGCATTACGAGATGCGCGCTCAGAATGTTGCGAATCTCGTCTCGATGACAACGATATGTCTTTATCGAGTGAGACATGTCGGCGCTCAAGGCGTTACAATGCCTCTCGAGCTTGCGGAGCTGGTAACCATGCTCCGCAACAACAACGCCGAGGGAATTACCAACCCCCGCCGCCCCTGATTGATAATCAGGGGAACAAGCGTTACATTCTCGAGCGCTTACTATCGAAGCGCTCGGTTCCCTATAAGAAGGGGCACCGTACCGAGTATCTGGTACGCTGGTTGGGATATTCCCAAGAGTTTGACTCTTGGGAACCGATTGAGGTGCTAAGGGCGGATGCCCCTGACTTCCTGCAGGAGTTTGAGAAGGAAGCTTTTCCGTAAACTCAAACGAAGCATCAACACTAGGTGTTGATGCTGGTGGTACATCAACACTAAGTGTTGATGGCTGCAAAGCATCGGTACTAGGTGCCGATGCATAAAGAGCATCAATGAGGCTCTTTACACTAGCGGGTACTGAGTAACCTCGGTACCCTCTTAGCTCCTTTTCAGTAAGACGAGGAGCTCCCTTGGGACAACAAGGGCATTTCATGTTAGAAGGAACTCCGCAAGAGAGTCCTTCTCTAATGCAAGTAAAATGGATAAACTCCATTTTACCTGAGCGTGAGTGCTTTAAGAAGCGCTCGCGGTTTACGTGAATTTTGCTCACGTATTCGTCGGGACCTTTGTTGTAATTTTCAACAAAGGCATTCCAACTTTGAGTAAGGGCGTCTTTATCGTCCTTATTCTTGCGCGACCCTTTCCGGTTCATATAATAACGAGCCTGATAGAAAAGGTTGATGAAGTACCGACGTCTATCGTCGGTACTGCGATCAAAATGATGATTGCGAAGGTCTTCGCAATCATCAAGCGCGTTGATGTCAAACAACGGGTATTGACAATCGCGCTTGGTGTGACCACCACTTCCGAGCGCAAGCGTCCATGCTGGGGTCCAAAACCCCACTTTGTATGGAACATGGCGTTCCGTACGACATGGTGAATCAGAAGCAGCGTAAGCCGCTTCTGCGCGTTGTTTCTTGGAAGGTGGAGCACCACCTGTCATTTCAAAGTCGTCGTCGTCACGACCAGGCGAGTTACGAGGACTAGGAGAAGCTCTACGCTCCTCATACCATCGTATGATGGAATTGTCGCTGTCGTAATCGACAGCGTCAGACTCCACTTCGCCATCACCTAACGGCGAAGCAATTGTAGCGGGCTTACGCTCGCTAGATTCGTTGTCAAGGACGGTGACGTCCTCGTCCTCTTCTTCGGATTCAGATGACTCTTCGAAGAAATCATTGGGCTTCTTCTTAGCCACCCGCCCTACGGCAGGTGAAGGTGCGGAAGATGTTGCATTAGCGACATCTCCCCGCCCTCTTTTAGACACTGCGTCTGCAGCGTCTACTACGAGAGACAATGGGTCTCTCGGCTTACTCTTCGACGCTACATTAGTAGCGTCGGCATGCGATGTTGGCACCTCTGCACGTGATGCCGAGGTGGAAGCTGCGTTAGCAGTATCGGTAGCGTCCTTAAGGGTGCCGCCGCGTTTCCCGACCATTTGTTCTTATGGTCGTTAATGGGTTATAACAGAATATCGTTATGACCAACAAGTACCACCCTCGATTGGCCAATATTACTTTATATTATTGGCCAACCAGCTTGAGTGGGGGGGGGGTGATGTAATGGGGTGCCATTACATAAGTCATATTTAAGTTTAAATATCACAGTTCAATTTCAGACTTAATGTCTGAAATGTGAAAATTGGATTATAAGTTGTCATAATCCACTTTGAGAACAGATTCTGATATAATTATCGAATCTAAAAGGAAATCTAATGATAAAGATATCATTTAGACCAGTTTTATACTACATGTTTGTATGATTTGTTTAGATTTAATTATAGTTATTAACTCTTAACCACTCATAATATATTCACGCTTAAACTTATCTTCTACTTGACAAGTAGCCTTAAGTTATATATACTAATATATATATACACTTAAGAGACTAATTAATAGTTTATCTAAGGTAAACTAAGGAGGACCAAATCTACATTTGGTCCTACTCAATTGCACGCTTCCTCACTGCAATTTTACAGTGTAAGCCGCGTAACAGTTGCCCTGTTACACTATCCTTCGTGTGTCCACAAAAGGCCGTAAAACGTAATTCCGATAGCAAAATCGGGTAGACGAGAACTTGACCTTTCCAAATACCCCGGTTTTGGGTAATATCGCTACCTCAGCGACGATTTAGGAAACGTTTAGTGGAGCTAGCAAAATAATACTAGCTTAAATCGTGGTTTTGGTCGCAAAACACAGCATAAAAATACAGCTCGATTCACCACGATTTGACCAATACGACGGTGAAATTCGTATCTCAAATGGACCAGGAATGGAGAATATCTGGCGCCACTTCTATTTGCACATTCTCGCCCGGGACAGAGGTAGTATAAACTAAGGTAAATAAGTATATTTAATATATCGTTCCACTTTGATTGGGGATATGTTAACTTTGATTGCAAAGCTTTGGTGCTTATTCTGGAGCATCTCCAGTCGGTTATTTTATTCATAAAAAGATAATTTATCGCAAATAGCGCACTTCTGCAAGCCAGTCGTTGCGATATTGCAGCCAAAAAATACACCGGCCTGTGCTTTTCAGAGCCAAAATAGATCAGCAGATCTATTCGTGTACCGGAGATTCAATACAAAACCCAAGTAATCTGCAATGACGAATAATCCCCTCTTGCGACATTTTGAACAAGACATACGACAAGATAAAGGGGTATATTCTCTAGAGTGGTAATTCATGATAGGAGAGAAATAAATGCCGATGCAACATCATATTATTTTAGGGAATATTCCAAAAGCTGACTCAAATCCAAAAACTTCGTCAAAAAATGACTCAAATGGTTCTAAATATTTTACATGTTGTTTTAAACATTTTCACACGGGAATTTATAGTAAAAGACGACTAAGTTACGGTGACTGTGATTATATGGCTAACAAGTGGGTTACAATTTGAATTGGATCAAGTATTCTCAGGTACCGCAAAAGATAAAGGCGCACCGCGTTTTATAATGGCCATCACTTTTTATATGATTTTTGGGACGTCGTCATTTTTAATAAGTTTTACATCTAGAATATGTTTGGATAGTTCATTTTATCCATTGCCCGAAAAAATGTACAGGTAGTAAGATCTAAACGCTAGCGATACAAAAGAATGGGTTCTATATAAATTTGATGTAGGAATTGATCATCTGATAAGATTTACTGTTTTTGATAATGTAATCGACTCATCCATAACTTATATTTGTGAAGGCTAATATTGGGTAGGAGATGAGAAAAAGGCGCTTGCCTTTGTTAGGTCGCTCCTGGGGTATACATATCATCACTTGAACTTGCAAACTAATTGGAAGAGTAACATCCCTTGTTAGTCATTAAAGCGCAGTAACCGTAACTTAGTCATATATTACTATAAATTCCCGTGTAAAAAGGTTTAAAACAACATGTAAAATATTTAAAACCATTTAAAACTATTTGAGTCATCTTTTGACGGATTTGAGGCACCTTTTGGAATATTCCCTTTATTTTAGGTGGAATTATTGTCTATAACTATACAACAGCTACGTCATGACTGCTTTGGCCATGGTGAGACTCGGCGTAGCTGTTGTATAGTAATTCATGTGCTGATGTCCTATTACTGAACTAAGGCGCTCTCTAATGAATTGAAGGGATCTAAGGTTATGTTTGACCCTTTACGCCATTGTCCAAGTGCTGGCACAAAACCAAAACAAGGGTTAGGGTTGTAATACTGATCGTTCAGAAACGACGTTCCGGACACTGTCCATGTACCCACATTCATACATAGTATTTCTAGTGAGCATGCGCGCTTTACTACAAGTATTGATGTATAAGGGCTGTGCATCGTGTAATTATTGATTTCCCTTGGGTCGTACCGAAGCCTCCGGGCGAGGACTCGCAGCATACGCACAACCTACTATTATGCTGCTATCTCTATTATGTATATTACTTCATCTATGATTTCGGTACAAATGTGCTCTTTTCAGAACACCCATGGAGGTGTTCCGGAATTCCACGAACTCGGAACAGTAATGTGTCAAACATCAATTTGTTTTGACCAATCATGTGTCACTTTTTTTCAGTACAGAACGCCATTCCGGCACTTGGACAAGGGCCTTAATCTACACCTTTTCTATTGCAAGAACTACACCTTTTACCGGTCGTTCTTCCCAATTGCTTATTTCAAAACAGCCGGTACAATAAATGGGCTGTATACAGACCCGATTCAAAACAACCGTAACATTTTTCAAAATGACCAAGGTACCGTCTGTTAAGGTTAGGTGTAACTCACCATTGCAGTACACTGTAAGTAAAGTATAATGTGCTCAAACGACGTGTCTGGTAGCGACAGTGTGGTTGTGCTGTATCTCCATGGAATCGGCGACCACTGCTGTCGTAACGTAACATTCTACGAGCGTTTGTGCAGAGAATAACCTATGACTTTCTTAATCATGGTGTGAGTGACCTCGATCACATGAGACGCGTGGGCACATTACTGTAGTGATTTTACGTGGATGGTACAAACGCTTTATTACATTCGCAAAGTTCTTTATCAGATGCGCTGAAGAACTAGCGAGAGCACCAGCATCGTCTCGGAAAAGGTGACACCGACAAAACCTCGCAAGCTGAAATAAGCCTGATCATTGCTGGAACGTCCTTCGGCTCCCTTATCGATGTTTTTTTATGTGGACAACACAAATTTCATGCTGCCGTGTTGTGCTCACCTATACTTGTCGTGACCTGGAATCCATTGCTTTGGGCAGAATCGAAACTACAGTAGTGAAATCATTGTCTGCAAAAATTATCCCTGAAGTGAAGATTGGGTCTATCGTGCAACGTGATCTACCCAGTCGCGACCCCAACTTCTTAAAGAGGTCGAAAGCGGATCCTCTTACCTCCATGGATATGTTGACAGCACGAACTGAGCACGAGACGCTTCAGGCTACGAAACAACTGCAGGAAGACACCCGGGTCACGGACCCGAGCTGTGCGTTTTGTACTATCCCGATGCTTTTGCTTGCAGGATCCGCTGATACTGTTTATAATCAGCAGACGTCGATCAAGGTTTTTTTGTACGATGGGAAACTCCGACAAAGAGTTCAAATTGTTTGACGGTCTCTATCACTAACAGTAGTGTCTAAGAAGCCTGGCCGGAGCAATATGTGATTCTGTTGGTGCAAAATCGCAAATATGCGTCATTGTTCATATTGAAAAAAAACAGATCGTTTTGAAACAACCTGTTCTAGAACTATACGCATGGGTATACACTTTTTATACATGTCCCGTCTTTGGGTGGGTGTTTTGAATTAAGCAATTGGGAAGAACGACCGGTAAAAGGTGTAAGGGTGTGTTCGATGGGCATAATTATGCTTTATCATGGCGATCCATTGTCTGATATATGATCGTCTTGCAGAATCGACCTTAGGTGGGCCAACATTTATCGACTAAGTTTACATACGTGTAGTAACACTAAGCGAAAGTCTTGATCGCTACTTCAAGAAGTTGTGGTTTCATATTGAAACAGGCGATCTAGCTGTGGATTGGTGTGCTAAAATGTACCACTTTCATTGTTTTTGGCGAATCCAGTATGAAGTCAGTCAGTTTAACCAAAATAGAGGGACTCCAAAATAGCAATGTGTAAATATCAGTGTCAACGTGTACTGTGTACTGAAGTAGCTATTAATATGCAGAGCAGAATCACGAGTTAAGAACAGCGCTGGTAAAAACTAGATTTTTCGGAACCGAAAAGTAGGTATGAATAAAACTTGAATAAAACCTTAATAGAACCTAGATTGCGCGGTTTGCACACCCCATATGTTAGGGCAAGTCTTCAAATGAAAATATATATCAAATTCTATAAGAATAATATCGAATTATTGTTTTCTGTGTTATTGGCCAAATTTGGCGTTCGGGAGTCAGCAAGAGAGTGGCGATAAGCTCTCTGCAAATGAGCCATGAAAGTTTATGAGATTGAAATTCTGATATCTGATTACTCAACGATTAAAACCAGTTCTAGAATTGCGTTTTTGCCCCTACCTCGTGTAGGGTTTGGGGCTACCATGACTGAAGTGATGGATACCATATCAAAGCAAGCCATCGAGCACCACTTAGTACAACCCAAAGGAATGACACACAAAGCAGGAACGACTTTGTGGGAGAGACTCCATCCACTCAAGAAAAGGTAGAGGAGAGTCAGTCCGATCCGGATCATTCCGCACCGATATCACCGGATATCGGTTTGTTGGATACCGGTTCAACAACCGGTAATAATATTATGAAGGAACCCAGTACCAATTATACCGCCGGAACCAAGTTCCAGAAGTGTACCGACTACCGGTTTATTACCGGTGGTACAAACTGGTACTAAAGCATCAACCCCCACTTCCAATTTGACGGACGGGGAGTCGATGACAGACAAGGGCACCGGGGCGGATATGGATGTCGCCCCGGATCCTGAGTCACTAGCCACTGCGCTCACAACTGCGCTCCGCCTTGCAACGGTGACGCGACCACGGGTGCAGGCTTGGCTTGAACTAATGCAGGATCTGTTTACAGCGATATATGTCTAAGTGGATGAGACTTCTTTAACCATATTGACGCAAAATGTTAAAGGATTTAAGAAAACAGATATTATTGGATGGTTTTCAGCGTGGAGATACATGAAAGGGCCACATTTACCCCAAATTTTTGTACTCCAAGAAACCCATATTGACGTCTTCAGAAACAGCTTTAGAATACACGAAGCAATGGAATCGATTATGGGGAATTTATACCAATAACAGAGAATTAGCATATTGGAGTATAGGTGGCGATTAAACGGGTGGAGTAGCAATTCTATTTCACCCAGATCAGGCCAAGTTCTTAACTCCATGGAAACAACAACTTTGGTCATCACGTTTTATTGCGGTTGAGTGGAAAACTGTGACGATTGTTAATATATACGCTCCAGCCAGCAAATCCACTGACAAGAATTTTTTTTTACCGAGGTGGACCAGATGATACCCAACCAGCTGGATAAATTGATACTATGTGTTGACTTTAATTGCGTTGAATCCCAGTGATGGATCGATTAGGTGGAGAACGTAATAACACTGAGAGTATCGGTTTATCTCGTCTTGTGGAAAAATATCATTTAACGGATGCGAGGGCACTTATAGGATCAGTCTCCGGTGATGGGAAATTAGACCCGAGCGAACACTTTACTTTTTGGAAAGGCAACTCGGCTAGTCGAATTGATCGATTTTATGTGTCCAAACGATTAACAGCATTTACCCAATGGCTAGAAGTCAGTGAACCGCCTGTTTATTTAGACCATGCTCAAGTTCAACTCTAACTTTCAGAAAAGAGGCAGAGCCAAAAATATTTTTTTAGCGAGAGACCCAGGTACCCTTTTTTTGGGTCATCTCAATTTGGGATGCATGATAAGATAGAAGGGGCATTGCGAAACATATTGTATAATCGAAATTCAGCTGACATTAAGTGGGACCAACTGAGTGCTAAAATAGTTGCCACTCTATTTCGTCTATCCAGGAAATCAGCACGGCGTAGAAGACGAAGAGTACGTCAACTTCGCAGTTCATTACGCAGTAATGCGCGCACCCGGAAACACCTAGTTACAGCAATAGCAGAGGCAATTCATAAGTCGCATAGAGTCGTCAAGGAAGACGACTCCATCGGAAAGAAGAAGATTTTAGATGGCTCTATAAAAAGACATCAGTGCGTGAAAAGGACCAAACAGTATCACAGATAATAGTACCTAACGGATGAGAGGTATAACCCGGAACGACGATATCAGATAAATTCGCGTTTGTTTGGCGAGGAATTCTAGGCGTTGAACATCGTGAAGTACTATTATCAGACCTTGAACGGAAAATGGCAGAATTATTTACAATTCCTACCACTCGAAAGGTATCAGCAGAGCAGAATAAAATTTTAATGGCCCAGATTGAGGAAAGTGAGGTTTTATCTGCAATCAAGCACCTGGAAAGACGTAAAGCAGCTGGATCAGATGGTTTAAACAATGATTGTTTTAAGGAATTTGCAGAAACATTGAGTCCAGCATTGACAAGTTTATATAATGGATTACTTGAAGGATAAATGTCACAAGTGTCATTTCAACGAGCATTGGTGTTACCTTTGAGGAAAAAAGGTGATTCGGCAGATGCACTAGATTATAGACCTATTTCGTTACTACAAACTGGTTACAAAAATTTTGTGAAAATACTGGCATTACGTTTACAAACCTTTTTAGGGTTATTAATTGGGGATACACAGCAAGGTTTTGTGTCTGGTCGACGCATGGAAAAAGCAGTCGCAATTATGATGGTCACACAACAGACCGAACAATCATATCAAAGTCAACTTTTACCAAATGAAGAGTGTCCAGGAATTTTATTTTTGGATTTCGCTAAAGCCTACAATACTGTAGATAGACATTATTTATATCAAGTGTGGTGTAGTCGCTCTCAGAAAATCCTTCTGAGATGCGAACATCCACGGGGGGCCCAGATGACTGACTGTCGGAGGGGGTACTCCGTCCATCCGAGTCATGATCCGATCCGGCATCCGGCCGGCTGGATCGGTCACTTCCATCACCTTGGTCGTGACGACTTGGATGATCCATGTTAAAAGCTCACGTTGTGTACCCGTCAGCACTGGCGGTTGCGCTCTCTTGTTAGACCCTAGGGCGAAAAGTGTAAAGTCCGTCGAATAAGGAGACGAGGGTTAGGACTAGGGGTAGCTCCTGGGCGGAAATCTTCACCGGGGAGCTCGATTGGCAATATACTTGAAGTTTGTATACTGCGACAGCTGGACCGAGAATAATCGATCGGCCAGCTAAACCAATGACAATAAAGGGGTAAATCCAAACGTGTACGTAAAGGGGAATCCAAATATAACTCCACAATCTTCCACAGTAGATTCCACACTTTCCAATACTTGATGTAATCGTGTTCAAAACACGGGCGACTTGAGGTGAGTATACGCAACGCCGCGACTCCCGGTCAGGGGGCTTCCGGTGGGTTACTTTAACCTTCCCCGGGCAAACCAATAGTAGCAAGACGGGACCTTGTTAGCCCTCTGCTGTGAACCAATGAAAGCGACTTGTGTCTTAGAAAGCGAAACGTATAATGATTTTTATCCCTATACCCAATACTCCCTTTTCTGTAACCTACCCCAAATAGCCCGGCTGGACAGTTATGTGCCTTACCTGAAGTAGCCCGGTTAACTCCGATCGGATGCTCTTTTGTGTACCGGCCCGGCCGATACACCGAACCCAGCCGGATCGGCCGGATGGCCATCCATCTAAGCTCCCTTGACCGCTGGCGTTAGGACTTCCTTGCAGCTCCACGTCCGACCCTGGTGCTTCATCCGTCCTCTGAGAAACTCAACCTCCTTCAGGACCCTTCGCCCATACCTTCCGATCAATCCGCCCTTCGGTTGTCCACCATCCGAGGTCATCCCGTTCGCCTGGTTCGCTAGCCCAACTACCCACGTCTTCGGCCACACCCATCTGGCCCGATTCCAGGCCTGGCGCCGTTCTGCCGCTGGTAGATACATCCAGCGGGCCACCAGATCACGTCCCTTGTCGGCCGATCCGGGCATCCAGCTAAGGACGACATTTCCACCAATCAGGTGGGGGCGTTCACTCCCATTAGTCCGTTAATTGCTAAGTCACTTCACCACAGCCGCCCCTGATTCTTGTCGCAGCCGCACAACGGTTGAGGCACGAGCTCACTACATCTTTCACACTTCGACCCTCCGCTGTCCCTATGTCCGGCCACGATGACACCCACACTGACCCATTGTCGAGACACTCCCTGACGCCAACGAGGCCATCGGTAGGCTGCTTAGGCGCCCGCCCTGCTGGCTTAGAGCGTCGTCCAGGGCAGACCGAGGTGGCTACCCTGAAAGCTCAAATCGCTGCTCTGACCGCTCAGGTAGCTAGCCTGGAGAAGGCGAACACCGAGTTGTCTCTGACCGCACGGCTGGCTGATCAGCAGGCAGATGAAGCCCGGGTCTGGGAGGTACTGGCTGACCTCTAATTTCAGAGCCACATCAGCCGACTGGAAAGTGAGAAGGCCGATCTCCTTCAAGAGAGGTGTGGTAAAGCGATCAGAAAAAATGTTGAGAATGAGGTGGACCACACATGGCCGTTGATTGGTGACGATGGAACACCCATCAACGTGAGACAGTTGATGGGTGGGAAAGGCTGATCGAGCATACGACGAAAATGTAGTGGACAACGGGTGCTCGTGATATGAAGGAATGAGCCAAGCACAGTTACTACGCCCGGTCCCGGATACTAACGGAACAGCGAAGATCATGATCGCGATCAGGATAACGTTTACTAAGTGGAGTTCACGTGGACGTACGACAAGATCGGCAGAGACAAGTTTGGATACCGCAACAACGATGATGTGGCACGTCAGAGACAGTTATCGGGCCGAACTATGAACAGTGCAGATGTTGAAGGTGATTTGGTACGAAGTTCCGGCCCGATCGGCCAAGCCAACCGATTATGCCCCAAAATACGAAGGTCAGATGTGGAATGGAATGGGGCATGTCGAATGGCGAGTCGTGCGAGTGATATCAAGTCAAGGCAAGTGATGATGACCGATGGATTTGTCCAGAGATGACGTGAGAAGGCCCGATCAGACCCGATCGGTTGAAATCGATGTGATATGGTTACCCCGACAGAGGATGGAGGTCAGGAATATGGCTGTGCGGTCGAATAAAGTCGTTGTGACGGTGACCCAGAGAGTTTCCGAAGTGATCAAGGGCTGATCGCCCTGATCACTGCCTGATCACTCGGCCGATCGCTAGGCCGATCATGATCGGGGCTGATCAGCCTCAAACCGGCGTCCAGAGGCGAAGGCAGGTGAAGTTCTCAGTTAAGTCGGGCTGGATATGAAGTGAACAAGTGTCAGAAGGGCAGATCTCAAGTGGTTTCCAAGTTGTTTATCGAGGATCGGGATGGTTGAAGATCGTTATAGAAGTCCGGCCGTGATCAGGGCAGAAGTGGTACAGATCAGCTTGAAGGTGCAGCCAGGATGGGTAAGGTGGTGCTATGCAACCGTGCGACGAAGTGAACAGGGTCGAAGTATAAATCAGGCATGAGTTGGTGTATGGTACACTAGGTATAAGACATTGCATATATAATAACGGGTTTTGATTTCCCCCCTAAGCAAAGAGTCGCTCCGCCACGTGTCGCGGTCATTGGGAGCACAGGGTTAACTAGTCCCCTCTTGCTAATTTTAATCCCGGTAAGACGCGCTTAGACGCATTTTGGCTTACCGGAAGACCCCCGACGGGTTTGTTTAGGTGATCAAACCTCACCCTCAACGCACACGTGTTTGGAACACGTCATTAATATTGGAAAAGGTTTTGTGGAGATAACGTCTGTGGATTACTGTGGAAGATCGTGGTTTGATCGCGTTTTCTTGGTTTCTTGTTATCTCTCTCTCATTGGCTGGCCTGATCCGACGAACTTTCCCGATCAGTGCCTAGATACTGATTAAGTATCGACCCCAACCCGTTCTCCGGTGAAGATTTCCACCCGAGGACACCCCCGTCTCGAGAAGGTCATCCCCTCCGACCTGATCAAGATCATCGTTTTCGTCACCGAGTCCACTCTGAGTGTAACCACCCCCGATCAACGGGTACACAAGGTGAGATGAAGTTGAACATAGATCCTGACGCGCATGACGACCGGCCAGATGACCGGGAGGATCAGATCAGTCACCACAATGGTGATTCATCTGATTCTGATGCTGATCAGGATCAACGGAGTACCCCTTCCGATAGTTGGTCGTCCGGGCGAGTGGGTATCCGGATTTCACCCAAGACTTCGGTCATGGATTTGGAAATCGGCTCCACCACAATGGTGCGCGTGCCCGGATTCGAACCAGGGATATCACCGTGATTCCTTTGATGATGAAAAAGATGTGAAAATCAAAGTGGAGGAAACTTTTTCGGGTGTATTGGAGGAAGGCGTATCGCCTCCAATGCTGTTCAAACCTAAAGGAAGCGATGGTCGACCTGGTCTGGTGGAGTGCCAGGTGGAAATTAAAGATGAAACAACTGCCCACATGGCCCCTATCGGGGCCGATCTGGGTTATAGTAAAATTAACTATAACCCGGGAAAGGATCGAGGTGCTGACCTCGATCCTATGCATAAGAAGAAAATGGAAAAAGAAAGAAAAAACATGGGGGCGGATCAGTGTGATCCACCTAAAAAATATGTGAAACCTAAACCGAAGATCTTCGAGGAAGACGAAGAGAAGACCGAACCAGCCGAGAAGACCACTGTTCAAGATGTGGAACGACTGTTCTATCTTCGAGAGTTTCACAAGTTCCTAGCTACCAACCGAGTGATGAAGATCATAAAACCCAAGATCATCGGGAAGCTTGAAGGTCGGGCGACCAGGCCGGTGATCACAGGCAGTCAACTTGATCTGATCAGGAACCTCTTGGCGCAGATCGACGAGGTTGGCTTCACTACTGGTGCCTTCGACGCGAATTTGCTTTTCGATCTGGATCAAGAGACGATCAGAGAAGCTATGACAACTCTGTATGATCACCTTGCCTCGTTACTCGGGGCGAACCCCGTGGTCCAGTCGCCGATCGCGGATCCTTCGCACCGATCACAGTTGGTGGAGTATCCTATGGATATTGAGTCGATATATCAATCGTCATCACAATCTGGAGCGGCCTCCACCGACTCCTCGGTTGGGATCACACGTATGACGTTGGGCCCGAAAGGGATTAAGCAGATCGACCCCAAGATCGAGTCGCAGAACAGGAAAAGGAAGCCTGAACCTGGTCGAGTCGGATCAGATGATAGTTTTGAAGATGCTCAAGAAGTTCCACAGAACAATTCGACTCCCAGCAGTAACCCTACCAACATACCGGAGGTCCCAGAGCAAATGAGAACCATGTTCGCGACTATGATGAACCGATTTGCGAGTGAACAATATGGATTACCTCAGTACACACCTGGGCAAGGACAACCATGGCGATCAGCATCAAACATGAATCAGTCCGCTGAGAAACCGGTCAAGAGACCCATGGACGTGGATATGGAATCGGTCCGATCGGCCGGAATTGTTCGATCGATATGCCAGGCCGATCACCAAGATCGATTTCACCGATCACCCCCACGGAGTGATGTGGACATGGAGTCAGAAGGTGAGATCAGTCAGCATTTCGATCCGGATGATCTGGACATTGAGATGCCTTGTAGGGCGAATATGGCCTCCGCGCAGGCATTTGACAGTGAATCCGGAACGATCACCCGAGTGCGAATGTCTGCGATCTCGGAATTGAAAGATTTCACCGGCAAGGAAAGGATGATGATCAGGCCAGAGCTTGGTTAAGTCGGACTAAATCAGCTTTTCTGAGGGACAAGACACCGGAAGGTGAAAGATGCCTGATCTTCGCTGATCTAATGAAAGGTCCGGCCAAGAATTGGCTTAAGCAGCTGAGTTGAGAGGTGCGTTTGAAGTGGCCTCGTTTGTGTGAAGAGTTTGAAGAGCAGTATTGCAACTCGGGGGTGTCTGTCGCTAGACAGTATTACCACATGAAGAAAAGATCCGACGAGACGCCGATCGAATACTTACATCGGCTGAATGTTGCTGGTCTACGCGCAAAAATGCCGATCAAGGACCCACGACACCCGGATATAGCTCGCGAGCACGTCGAACACTTTATTGGCACTCTGGATAATCGTAATTTGGCTGATCAGCTAGCCCTGCTCCGTATAAACGATTCGGAGCAATTGGAACTAACCCTGTGGACGCTGCAGCTAGCCAAAAGTCGACAACCCAAAGTTGAGGTAGGATCGAACCGGTACCGGTCAAAACCACATCCGGACCAAGACAAGATACCAGCGGCACGACCAGCCAGATCAATTCGAATGATCACGAAAAAATCAGACAGTTCCATGTCGGAAGAGGAAAGTG